>CAJNIZ010008621.1:0-14418 GCA_905231905.1 Symbiodinium pilosum
TTTTGGATCCTCCCAGGGGTCTGGGGACTGCTTCGGGGCGCATGTCCAGAGTGGCCCTGACGTGGGCGGCCAAGTACCAGCGCGCGCCTGCAAGGCGTACTGTACTGGTAAGGGCGCGTGGCCTGATCGAAGATGGCCGCCCAACCCTTGGCCAAAGTTCGCGACACCAGGCGGCGCAAACCGTCGCCGGTCGCGATGCCACGAACGCCCCCGTCAGGCTTGCTGAGCGCCGTCAGGCGGGCTGCGGAAATCCCCCTGGCGATGTCAGGTGACACCTCTGCGCTGGCCAACTGGGACGCAGCTTCCGCGAGCAACTCCATGGCCTCCACGTCCTGCAGCAACAGTTTGAGATGCTCGGTTCTCATGCCCGACAGGCCGGCTGCTCCTCCTCGGTGTGTTTCCCGGAGTGCGGATGCCACTGCTCCAGTTGCCAACCTGGTCGGTTGCTGAGGCTGGTGTTGCAGCACCTCTTCCGGGATTTCGCGGCGCAGCTCGGGAGGTCGACGTGCTGGGTCCGTGAGGGCCCGCAAGGTGGCCTGTGTGCCAGGTGCTATTTCGGCAGCCGTGAGGACTTGGCGCGCTCGGGACACCTCCGCTTGGCGCACCTTGGCACAGACGCGTCGGCGCTTACGTTCGCCGGCGCCATCCTGCTGCGGCTCGTTCCGGGATGTCGGCTGCTGAGCAGCTTGGCGGGCAGACCGAAGCAGCTGTGGCCACTCGCCTCGCTGGAACTTAGCTGCCCTGCTCAGCAGTTCGGCGCGCCCCTGCGAACCTTGCTGCGGCGTGCGCGCTAGCAGCATACGCGGTGTCAGCAGGAAAAGTTTCCAAGCCCTCGATGCCGCTATGGCCGAGCCTCTTGCTCCCGACGCCGAGCGCGTGGGTCTTTGCCTGCACCAGTGCTGCGCGCACTGCCGCGCGCATGAAGGGCGGAGCGTGCTGCAATGTTGGGACGGGGTGTTGCATTTCTTCCAAGAGGTCGATCGAATCCAAGCTCTGCCATGCTCCGGCTGCCGAAGCTGATTGTGCTGTCGCTGTAAGGTAACCAACCGTCGGGGGCCATGCACAGCAGGACCGCATCCGGCAAAGACAGGGGAGCTGCTGGGAGGGCCTCAAGCCCGGATGCAAAGGCCAAGTCTGCCTGGTGCGGCCCCGGTCCTCCATCGCAAGCTGCGCATTCGAGCAGCTGGTGCAATGTGCGCGCCAGCTGGGATGGTTGTGGCGGCGGCATCATCTGCAATGCAGCGGCGATTGCCTCGAAGCGCGGGCCAACATCTGGCCAGGAGTTCCACGCTCTGTGGGCGTCCTCGGTCATATGGCCTGCGGCTGCGTGCAGCATTGGTACGAAAAGCCACGAATCGCGTGCACCGGGCATCGAGCTCGGTGGGCGGGCATTTTGCTACCGCAGGGGAGGTGCGTGCGGGACAGGGGAAGGCGGTGGCGTGGGCTCGCATGTTCTGGCGACCTGATAATAGTGCGGGCCGGGCTTGGCGAGCGCCTGGGCTCAATTGTTCCGACGTTATTGTGGCGATCTACGCGGGGTCTTCCGGCGGCTCGCACAGCCGCATCTGCGCGAGGGCGTGTAGGACGCGGCTCCGGCGGTGCTCTGCGTCGGGCAGTTCCGGTCCCGGGTGGGCTGCCTCGCCTATGCGACGTCCGTGGTGCGGGTGCGGCGTCTTCGCGTCGGCCACTCGCCCGGAACGTGACTCTCCTCTCTGATGAACATGGTGCAAGCAACCACGCACGTTTTGTCTGCTCTGGCGGTCTGAAGGTCTGAACGCCAGTGAAACGGGGATTAAAAACCTCTCAAGCTCTGCCGTTGAGATCAAACATGCCCGCACGGTTCGCCTAACTTGAAATGCTTGGCTCAGCAGGTCACTTGCATCAGTTGCCTCGGACGGCGGCCACAGCCGCTTGGGCAGCCGCTGCGGCGGCTTGCTGCGCGAGCTGTCGGTCGGACCTGTTGCCGCCACGATCTCTGCCTCCGCGGCGAAAGTTTGCGTCCTTGCCCTTGCCATTGCCCTTGCCCTTGCCCTTGCCCTTGCCCTTGCCCTTGCCTCGTCGCGGGCGCTCTGTGCGTCCGCCTCCTTTGGGTCCATGATCACGAGGCGGGCTGATTGGGCTTCGGCTCCGGCTATGGCGCCTGCTGTGGGCACGGCGGGGCTCTTCGCCCTCGTGGTATTCCAGCCCCTCAGGCGTGGGGCTGCGAGAAGGTCCAGGCACCATTGCTTGCAGTGCGTCCACCACACCAACCAGGCGTACCACAAGCCTTTGGAGCCGTGCGATTTCCATACATGGGCGGCAGCAGCGGCCCTCCACTTCAGCGGGTCTAGCGCGGCAGATGCCGCAGGTGTCCATGCTTGTGTTGGGGCACGGCTACAAAACAAGACGAAGAGACTACAGCTGATGAGCTCAGCTTCGCATCCAAAAGGCTGCAGGCGGCGAGTTGCGCACAACAGAGCATGCTCATGCAACATGGCCCTTCCAAAGCTGCTACTACCCCTTGTTGCGCGCCTGGGCGTGCGTCGCTGCCGTCGCGTCTTTGCGCGGGGCAGCTGTGCTCCGTGAGGGGGGCGAATGCTGGCATGGCGAGCGGGCAAGTTCACCGCGTGTGGCGCAGCTGCCTCGTGCAGCAGACGGGCACAAAAGTTCTGCAGGCGACTGGCCCGCAGCCTCCGCTAGAGCTGTAAGTTCGGCCTCGCCGCCCTCCGCAACACAGTTCAACAACTCAAGTGCTGCAACTGTCCAAGCGGGAGCTGGCGAGGGACGCGTTGAGACCCGCATCCACGCCACAGCTATGCACGAGGCTCCCAACAAGAATCCTGCACACATCCAGCCCCAGCACAAGGAGCATGGCCCCCACCCCGGAAAGAAATACCGCGGCGGGGCCCCGCTGGTGCACGTGAAGAAAACGTGCACGGCGGCCTCGCGGCAGGTGGGGGGCAGCTGGGCTGCTGAGGGCGCAGCCCTCCACGCTTCGAGCACCAAGACTCTCAGCAGCGTCGGGATGGCATTCCATGCCAAAGCCATGCGTGGTAGCGCAAGCGAAGTTCGTTGCGAAGAAGGAAACGCCCCACTACTAGAGCACCACTGCAAGACTTGAGCCAAGATGGCTTGAGCCAAACCCAGTATTGCAAATTTGCACCGCCTAGCGCCGACGCACTTCGGGTACACAGTACTTATTGGGAGAACTCATAAGCAACATAACAACGATTAATAAATGAATAAAAACATAATTCACAATGAGCAGGTGTGACGTCGGTTGCTTGTTTTGGAATTGGTCATCGCAGAATCTGCCACGATCACCTGCAAAAGTTCGACACAGAATGGCGGCGGCTGCTTCGCAGCATGTTTGGTCCGTTTGGATTGGAATTTATTTTGTCATTTGGCATGAAATTTTGCATGGCTGGAATTTATTCGTGTGCGAACTCACGGAACGTTTCCACATACAAAATTGGGCGGAAACATATTTTTTCGACGACATTGGCAATTAGCACATCATGTCAATCGCCTCTTATCGAACACATGGGTCAGACGCATTTTTGACTGGTCATCGCAGGGGGTTCATGATCTAGGACGACCCCAGAACACATGGCCGACGCAACTGGAAGTATTCGCCAGAACCATGAATGGCAGCTTTCTTGTGATGCGCTCCTCGCGTTTGTGCAGCGGTGGAGATATGTACAACACAATGTTGTAACTCCGCACTTGCCTGCGCCCCGGAAAGGCCGCCTCATGGCATGCAGACTTGACTTGATCTGCCCTGCCTTGATGATGAGACTCATAGACTATCAACGAAATACAATGGTAAGGGGCGCAACCCCCCCTGTGGGCAAAGAAAATGATCCACACAGGCTGTTCGCGTGCGGCGGTGCGGGCCACATGCAACCGAACGTTGTGCTTGCGACCGGTTGCTGGACCGCGACCGCCAGCATGCATTACCAAGGCCGCGAAACCCCAGCCGCGGCAGCTGTCCTGACGGCAGGTGTTGCGGTCCCGTCTCGGCGCAGTTCAAGGTATAGACGCGGTGCTTGCGGCGTTCATTCGTGCGAAGCGCAGACCCATCAGACCCGTCAAACCCGTCGGTCTCTGTGGTTGCGGGCTGTGGTTAACAGCTCACGTTTGCGAAGGTGGATGTTACGAATCCGGGGCGCGTGTTGCCGCCAGCCACGTGGCCTGCTTCCAGGGTCTTCCTCCGCATTTTTTCATTTCCACCCATGTTTATGGCTCAAGCCAAACCGGGAGCTCAAACTGCAAGCTCAAATTATTGGGGCGGGTAGTAGGTTCTTTTTTTGGGGGGTTCTTTGCGGTGATCATTCGTGATTGACACGATTTTCCCAAGAGAACAGATGCAGCCAACAATGACACCCCCGTCTAAAAGCATGAAGAGAGCCCAGCGATCTCCCCTGAATGAAATGTATGCGGATGAACTAGCTGGGAAAGTGGGGTTTCATAAAGCATGAGATCGAGATCGATGACCGTTACGCAAGCATGAAAGTTGGCCCCAGTGTGGTGGTCACTTTGTCCATTCAACAGCGAGTACTTGTTTTACGACGCATCGGGCGCTGCTCACTCCGTTCTGCAGTCATAAGGCGGCGAGCAGGCGCTCATGCCGGGCTTATTCGCTGTTGGCATCCACCAAGCGTTGCGGGCCGCGCACTCCTCCTTGCAACCATGCGAAGATCTGTTTGCATTTCTGGGTGACGCGTACATTTCTTGCCCCACAGGATGCGCTGCCCCCACATTCAGGGCACTGCGTGAGGCGCTGGCCGCACACGCCAACATCGATGTGCACCTGGACCAAACGAAGGGCTGGAACTCTGGGGTGTTGAGCCGGTGGGCTTTATGGATGAGGTCCCTGCTGATCCGGACTGCATGGGTGGGCGACTGGACCCTCCCGGCCGAACAAAAAGGCATGGTGGTGCTGGGCACGCCGCTTGGGAGTCATGCTTTTGTGGCGGCCCACTTACCATCCAAATTGGAAGCCCACAAAACTTTGTTCTCCAAACTCCCCGCTGTCCCAGACTTGCAGGTTGCGTGGTTGTTGCTCCTCATGTGGCGCCTTCCCGCCGGTCTACACTGCAACGTTCGCGCGTCAGCACGATGAAGCATTCCTCACATGCTTGCAGGGTTTGTTGGCCAGTGGCGGGCCGCCGACGTGGGATGCTAATGTCACTCACCGGGCTCAGTTGCCGCTGCAGCTAGGCGGTCTGGGCCTGCGCTCCGCCGAAACCACACGGTCCCTACCCTCCGTGACTGGCACCCATACGTTGTGGCAGTGTTACTTTGCCAAGCTGAAGCACTCCGGTCGGAGTCACAGGCGGGTTGCACTGTGCCAAATGTTTCCGCGGCGCGGGCCCTGGCGGCTCCCGCGCCTTCACCGTGCTTCCCACCGCCCCGCATTTCCGCATGCCTTCGGACTGCATGCGTGTCCTGTTGCTCACGCGGTTGCGCTTCCCGTTCTATACGCCCAGGCGTTGTCGCTGTGGTGGGACCTTGGATGCCTTGGGAGATCACAGGCCCGCGTGCCCAAGAGCAGGCGTCTTGGGCCCGCGTGGCGCGCCTCTTGAGCGAGCAGCCGCCAGAGTCTGCCGTGAAGGCGGCGCGCGGGTAGCCACCGGCTGTCGACACGACTTTTGTCAGCCAGTTGGCCGGGACGGCACAGCGCGGGCGGGCACGAACCATGTGCCGGGCAAAGCGGCGGCACACGCGGCACGCCGGAAACGCCAGGCCACGTACCTGACAAGGATGCTGGCTGTTGCCGCGCAGCGGGCACTGGCCTTGTCACTCTTTGAGCTGCCGTTGGACAGGGCAGACGAACGTGACGGGGCGGAGCCGCCGCTGGCAGACCTGTTGGCGGACCCGCGTGTACCCAGTGGCTGAAAGCCGCAAGGCGCTGTTTTTTTTCACCGGACCTTTTTTGGTCTGCTGACTGAGGTCTTGGTCGGTTCTATGCCCGCAGCGGCAAACGGCTGGGGGCCCTCCTCTGCTGCCAAATGCAGCAGCTGGTCCAAGTCTGGGCCGGATGGGCACACGGCGGCGCCCGTTGCCTGCTGGTCCCAGCGCTGTGCCGGCAACTGCTTGCTGCACCGCCACTGCCAACATGCCACTCCACCGGCGCGCCTAAGCTAACGTCGCAGCGCGGCGGAGAGCTGGCGGGGCGCGCTGGGCGCGGACACGGACGAGGTCGCGCAGGAGTCGCTGCGCGCCGTCGTTCCACCGCCCGCCCACCTCAGCGCCCAGAACCACGAGGCGCTGCGGGCCACCCACGCTCAGCTCCGGGTATGTGGCCTGTTTGCGTTTTTCGGCCGGGCGCAGGGCCGCCCCGTCGGACTCAGCCCAGCTGGGCTGCGGGTGGCCTGCGCGGGTCAGTGGCGAGACCAACGCTCATTGCAGCAGAGCGCCGCCCAGCGGCGTGGCGCCATAGATCACCAGGTCTAGCCGGCGTCTATCCAGGGCGTCAACTTGCAGTGCCGTGGTGTGGGCAAGCCACTGCTGCGGCACCACCTGTCCCTCTGGGCCCACGGCCTCTCGTGCCACCCGTACCCACGCCCTCTCTACATGTAGCACCTTAGCCCTGCGGGCCAGCAGCCCAGTCCGTGGGCAGGCGAGCGCGTGGCCGCCCATCGCGTCGACTCGCCCTCCGCACCCTGGGTCGGGTGCGCAGCGGTCCGAGCAAAGGGCAAGTGGGAGGCGGAGACGTCGGCGCAGGGCCACTTGCATGGACTGTGGTGCGAGTGTGCAGGCTGGGTCTGCGGGCACTGCCGTCAGCCATGCTCCTGCGTGAGGCCCCGATAGCGAACGGACGAGGGCACAGGCGGCCGGGGACAGGGTTGGCAGCAACACGCGCTTGCGGAAGTAAGGGTTGCGAGTTCGCGACGCGTGAGACTGCCAGCCATGCGGACAGTCGCCTACGCCTGTGTCCTGCATTTGGGGCGGGCGGGCTCCATTAAATTATGTCCCGCCATGCGGGGCATGTGTGCGCATGCTTCGGCTGCAAATTGCAGGCTGGGAGCACCGCCGCCCCCATCAGCCAAAAAACCTGCGCAGGTCGCAGCCAATACCGGGAGACGCCCGCGCAAGACCGGCAGCGCGTCGGCCCAACCGGCCCAGTAAGCTGCTGGCGCAGTCCGTACCTAAACCCCCAAGCGCGGCCGGCAGCGCGGCGACCGCCCGCGCATGGTCCACTTCTTGCAGCGGGACTTCGCCAAGAAGCGCGGCCAGTGTGTTCCAAACCGCAACATCGTGCATGCGGGCGTATGTCGGGTGGCGGAATTGTGCGCAGGGCATGGTTGGCGCGAGGCGCAGCACAAAGTGCGAGAAGCAGCCATGCGCATTCGCCTTTTTCCACCAGCATGTACTTTGCTCTGGTTCGCCAAGAAGCGAATGAGGCCAGCCGCTCACCTGGGCGGGAGGCGGCTGGCCAGCACCGGGTGCTCCTTGCTCAGCCGCGTACCTGCCCAGGTGCGCACGTATGCTGGATGCCCGATGGGGACGCCCAGGACCAACAACCCACGCTCAGGCAAAGGTTTGTCGCCGCGCCATACATCGGGGCCTCGTTCGGCGATGCCTGCGGGTGGTGGGCCTTCGCTGTGGCTCTAGACTCGCGTTTTGCCCGTGTTTGAGGCAATGCCACAGTCATGCTCCACAGTCCCGACCACCGCGTTTCGACTCTCACATGCCCGGTCCCGAGTCGTAACGACGTAAAGGTCGTCAAGAAATGCCATGAGGCTGTCTGCTGGGTGGAGCGTCGAAGCCGCGTTGCCCCAGCGCAAAAAGAGCTGGCGCAAGTGGGTCGCCCTGTTCGCAGCCCTCACCCTGGGCTGCGTCCCGGCAGCGCCCATTTGCCATCGTCTATGTTTAGTTTGCAAGTCGCAAACGAAGCTTGTGGCCCTGATGCCTGTTCATTTTCCCGTTCGGCTGGGGAAACACGGCAGATCGACTTCATCTTGTTTAGCACAAACATGTTTTGCACAGGATATTCTGGGCCGACCCACCACATTGACCTCGGTTCAAACCATCGAGCTGTGTGGTGCAAGCTGGCGACGCACCAACGTGCTAAGAAACCCTCAGGTGCCACGGAAAAGTCCTGTGACGAGAGGATGGAGGCCAAAAAACATACGTGATTACCAGACATTGCTGGTGCAAAAATTGCGAGATACAAGACCCAATACCATTGCCGAGCTTAGCACACAATGTTTGCCGCAGCCATTTCGCGCAGCGGAAACCGCATGGTTTTCAGGAGCTGCTGTCACGCCGCAAAGCTTCTCTTTTTCAAAGCTTGCAAAAAAACGTTGTGGAGCGAAAGCACTGTCCAAGCAGATTTGGAAAGTCTTGTGAACGCATCGCAAAAGCTGGAAATGAAATTGAACATGATGTTGGAGGAATTTTGCGGGTTGGAAACATTGGAAGCAACATTTCATTGCCCCATCCTGTCCATGCAAGTGGACAAGCAGGAGATGCCGTCCACACAAGATTTCACCAGCAATTCAAGCGAGATCTTCGCATCAGATCGCCCGCGCCATTATCAATGCGAAGTGTTTTGCAAATTGCTGTGCTCATCTCAAACATGTTTTTGTTTCTTGACATTCCCCCATTTGAGGCGCTAGAGTTGAGAAGGGCCCTGCGCTCGCAGGGCAAGCGAACGTACCTTGCTGGACCCAAGTACAGACTGGAAACAAAAAGCCTGTGAGTGTGTCAGCGTTGTTGTGACGTTGTAGCGCCAGGGTTGCGTGTTGCATCTGCTGCCATCCACCCCATGTCCTCAAAAAACCCTCGTCTTGGTGATGCGGTTTCACTTGGTTTGAACAGGCGAATACACGAGGCCTTGACCTGGCTTGACCATGCCTAGTGTAATAAAAGCATCTCATCACAACCACGGTGGGAAAGTGCTCGACGTCGCATCTCCTCCGTGGCGGAGCTGACTCTCGCTCCGGGCCGTGAAGGGGCCGGTAGCCTGGGTAAACGGCACGAACCACTGCTTGGAAGGTACCCGAAGGAAAAATCCAGGGGACATAACATCTTGCCGTGAGCACGGATTGCTTTACAGGAAAAGCGGCCAAAAAGAAGCGAGCAAGCCAAAAAGCTTAAAAGCCGCAGAGCCGAGGAAACCGGAAAGGGATGCCAAGAAGCCGGGGCCCAGAAGCTAGAAAGCCGGGAGGCCGAGCCAAGAAGCCAAGAAGCCGAGAAACCAAGAAGCCGGGTAAAAAAAATCCCCCCCCCAAAAAAAAAACTGATAACAGAGATGTGTTCATTATGTTTTGTTCGTTACATCGAATCTGATCGACAGGAAGCTGAGGAGCTCAGGAACACTCTGTCTCGGCCTCAGCTCCGCAGAGCCTTTCTTGAGGTGAGTATCCCACAAACCCGCGCCGCGCTCGGGCATGGGCCAGCTCAGAGAACAGTTATCCTGGCATCAGGATTTTCAGCTGCACGTTTGTGCCGCGCAAATAAAGAAGGGGAGGACGGGTCCTGCCCCTTTTGTCACGGCCCTCAGGGGTATTGGCATCACATGATGTGGGATTGCCCAGAAAACCCAGCTGGCGTGGCTACGCCGGTCAATGCACTCACCAGACGTCCTGGTTGGATAACCAAAGACCCTGAAAGAGTGGTGCTGCACTTGCACATATGTCTGCCACGGTCCTGCGACTATGGACCATCCGGCATGGCAACGCTGCAGGTAGGGGCCTGTAAGGCTCAAGTGTGTGGGAGTCTCATGCTGAGACATTTGACTTTCGTTCGATCGTTCCAGTTTTCCTCCTCTTTCCTTTGGGCGGGGCTCTTCGTTCTTCTCAGGGGTCGGGGAGGGTGGGGGGGGTGAGGCGGACTGTGCTACAATAGTTTCGCGCCCTTTTGCTGTCTGCAACCTGACCTGACAAGAAAGCCCCGTCACGGGGAAGCTAAGGACGTGTGTACACGTCCTCTTTTGCGTGCCGGCAGCGACAAGGGCACCGGCACCTACAACTTCCTACTACTCCATTATGTTTTGTTGTTTGTCTTCGCCTTGTTTCCAAGTTTGAAACCCAAATTATTTTGTTCGTTGTGTCTGCATTTTTGGGTTCATGGTTATGTTGTTTTGTTTTGCCTCTTTGCTGTCTGCCAATATAATCCAAATTCATCGGAATCGGCTAGCCCGATGCAAAAATGGAATAATCGTTCCTCAGCGGCCGAGGACCGCAACTTGTCTTACCTTCCAATCGCATAGCAGCACCGAAGGGCAAAATACGCAAACCCGCGCGCGAAACCCGCGAAACCGTGAAGAAGAGGACAATTGCAACCAAATTTCCGCGAGACCCCGTCGAGGAGAGCAATGGGATTTCCGAGAGACCTTGGCAGAAAATGGGGCCCTGTGCATTTTCGTGGGCGGCTGTGATTTTTCAGGACTTTCGAGCGGTGGTTGCACGGCCCGGAAATTTCAGAGGACCTCTACGTCGAACGGGATTATTGCCGTGGATTTTTTGAGATGCAATTATGTCTGTCGTTTTCACAGTTGTTTCTGCGGCTTGCGCTCCGAGATCCAAAATTTCAAGGCGCTTGACAAGTTTGTGGGACGTGAGGATCACCAAAAATTTTGGAATGCGCGTGAGTCCAAAACGTGCGGGTATGTCTTCGACTTGGACGTGGCGAAACCGCGCTGCAGATGTTTGGGGCGGCTCTGCCAAGACACGGCGCGACGGCGAAAAGCAAAACAACAGCTCGTGCTCTCGGCGAAAAATTTTAAAAAAGGGTGCACGAGAGCATTGCACCACCGTTTCGACATTGTGTAATTTCTTGACGGACGACCCCGGCTAACAGAGCGCCACACGCGGGTTGGTCCCGCATTTTTGCCGCTTGCAGCGGTTTACTGGATTGGGCAGTTTCGCAATGGCACGGCGCGGCGGCACATAATTGAGCCAAAAGGGGTGGATCCCTTTTTTATTGCAGGGTTTTCCAAATGAGGCACGGCATGAGTAAGTGGAGAAAATGCAAACCACACCACGCGGTGACAAACTCGATTTATGCAAAAATTTGCCAAAAACATAAAACCAGTCACTTGCATTGCTAACCGCTCAGCGAACAGAATGTGGTGCCACGACATTTTTTCATGCATATTCGTTATAGTGGCGCCGCAGCACAGGGCAACCAGCTCAACCGCTGCTGGAACACAGAACGATATGGGAGCGCCAAGGTTTTTCAGCTCGCCGAAGCAGCCGTGGGAAGCCCAGCAAAGGTCACCAAGTTTCGGGCCGCTGCCGCCGGGCTGCCTTTCGCCTCCGCAGTGGTGCGGGCGACAACTGAGGGAAAACACATGCCCCGGTAAGCACCGCCCTAATAGGAGCAGAGCAGGGTTTGATGGCAAAGCACAAAGCCGGCAGCACGCAGTCGCAAAAGCATAGCTTGCCATTCTGCAACATGTGCCGTTGCCATCCATGCGGGGGGGGTGCGAGGCAGCCAATAGAGCCGGGCAATTTGGGAAAGCTGCCCCATGATAACCTTCAGCCTGGGGCGTCAGGCTTAAGCTTGCGACCCTAGCTCATTTTGCAGGCCTGCCAACTTCGGCAACGGGCATGAAGGCCATCGTGCACCCTGCTTTAGCCCCACCAAAAACCGTAGCCAAATGTCCTTTCGCTTTGCGTCACGGGCGACGGCTTAGGGTGCGGGGGAAAGTGGCCGGAGCACATGGCTCAAGGCGAGCTGCACTTCGCCGGGATCTGCTTGAGGAGAGTTCGTGGTTCGCTCCTCTTGCAATGGCTCCCGCCGTAGGAAACCCACGCTGAGCAGGGAATTGCCTCGCCAAACTGCCTCGCCAAACTGCCTCACACAAGTACGCAGCCCCAGGCTGTGGACACGTGTCTTGCCCCACATGCTCACGACGATCTGAGAAAGTAGAGATCGTCGACGTGTGTGCAAATAAGGCCTGTGAACGAACATGGGTCATGGTCAAAATGAAAACCATAAGCTACATCGCAAATTGGAATGTCCTCACCTCGACACACGCGTATGGGTGAGGTTGACGTATGAGATGATGTAGGAACAGCCTTCCGTTCACATATGATGTGTGTCGAGTATGTTCTGCTGGTGTTGAAAACGAAAGCGCGTGTTTTGTTTTGGCTGGAAGCCGTGCGTTCATTGGCAACATGCCTAGGCACGGGCATGTGTTCATGCAGGTCGCGAGGGCGGCGTTGTTGAGGGCCCGTGATTTGGAATAACGAGGGGCTGATTCATGTGGGTGAAGGGTGGATACAATTCCCACAACGCCTAGGACTTGGTCGGGACTTGATGGAAAGTGTTGGATTACGTGCTGCAAGAAAATTGCGCGTCTGGATATGCAGCATTCAAAAGCTGCCTGCAGTTGGAGAAGCGGTTTTGGGGAAGGGCAACAACTTCGGTTTGGTTGCCATCATTCGCAACCTGCCATGATGTTTAAGGGAATTACACGCACAAGGTATTTCCTTCCAAAATCATACCCGCAGATTTTAGCCCCGCCTCAAGACGATCCCAACATGTGAAAATTTCCCAGGCCAGGAGTGGATTGCAGCCCTTGCCCGCCGCACTTGCTCTGGACGAAATCTGTATTTGCTACATATCACCCGACGTCTCATGACTTGGAGCGATCTTGCGCAACACAAAAAAACCCTGCCAAACATCTCTATCGGCAATTCATCATACAAGCATGAAGGACGAGGGCTGCAGAAAAAAGTGCGAGACAAAAAACAAGCCAGTTAACAAACGGGTCTCCCGAGAACATTTGGGCAGTGAGGTAGCTAGCACTGCCTGCGCAGGGGCTGCGCTGGTTTCCTGCAGTTTCGACACGGTTCCTTTTTTGCAAATGCCAATTGTCTGCACTAGATGCGCCAGCGCTAAGCCGCTGCCACTTAGCTGTACACAAGCTGACTCGATCGGCTGTCCGTCATAGCAGTAGTAGCAGCAGCAGCAGCAGCAGCGGCAGCAGCAGCAGCAGCAGCAGCAGTAGCAGTAGTAGTAGTAGTAGTAGTAATAGTAATACTAGTGTGCTAGTATTAGCAATAATAGCAGTAGTAGTAATAGTAATAATAATAATGATAGTAGTAATAACTGTAATAATAATAGTGGTAATAGTAATAATAGCAGTAGTAGTAATAATACAGGGAAAAAGGGAGGTTTGCCCCCGGAGGAATCCCGATACTCTGGCAGGGCCAATAATTTTGCTCTCGAACCGGGCTTCAAATTTTGGAATTTCAGGCCTTCTGTTCTGTCTTGGAATCTCGAAAACACTGGCAGGGCCAATGGATTTGCAGTTTTTTAAGGTTTTGGACTAAGTGAGAGATTTACGGTTCTTGAGCCCTGGGAGCCTGCTAACTTACTGAGAAGGCCCCAAACGCTACGAGGCCCTAATTCCTACAAAGGCCCTAAAAACCCTAAACCCAAAAAACTCTAAACCCTAAAAACCTAAAACAGTAAAAACCCTAAACCCTAAAAACATTGAACCCTAAAAACATTAAACCCCAACAACCAGAGACCGTAAAAACACTAAACCCTAAAAACACTGAACCCTGAAAACCCTAAACCCCAAAACACTAAACCCTAAAAACGCTAAACCCTAAAAACCCTAAAAACCCTAAACCCTAAAACACTAAACCCTAGAAACCCTAAAACCTAAAAACCCTAAACCCCAAAAATGCTAAACCCTAGAAACCCTAGACCCTAAAAACATTGAACCCTAAAAACATTAAACCCAAAAAAACACAAACCCAAAAAACACTAAACCCTAAAAACGCTAGCCGCTAAACACTAAAAACCCTAAACCCTAAAGACCATAAAAACGCTAAACCCTAAAAAAAAAAAAAAAAACACACACCAAACCCTGAAAACCTTAAACGCCAAAAAACTCCAAACCCTAAAAACCCTAAACCCTTAAAAACCTAAACCCTAAAAACATTAAAAACCCCTAAACCCTAACAACCTGAAATCCTAAAGAATCTAAGCCACAAAAACCCTAAACCCGAAAAACACTAAAAACCCTAGACCCTAAACACCTTAAACCCAAAACATGAAAACCCAAAAACCCTAAGCCCTCCAAACCCTAAAAACTCAAAACCCTAAACCCTAAAAAACCCTAAACCCTAAAAACACTAAGAACCCTAAACCCTAAAAAACACCAAACCCTCACACCCTAGACACTAAAAACAATAAAAACATTAAACCCTGATAACACTAAACCCTAAAAACCCTAGACCCTAAAAACGCTAAACCCTAACAACGCTAAAAACCCTGAAAACCCTAAACCCCAAAAACACTAATCCCTGAAAACCCTAAACCCTAAAATCTCCAAACCCTAGAAACCCTAAACCCTAAAAACCATAAAAACCCGAAACCCTGAAAACCCTCAAAACATTAAACCCTAAAAGCACTAAAAACTCTAAACCCTAAAAATAACACTAAACCCTAAACACCCTAGACCCT
>CAJNIZ010008622.1:0-14416 GCA_905231905.1 Symbiodinium pilosum
CTTTTCCCAGAGGGTCCCTGTACCCAATATTTAGGTACTTGGGATTTGGGTAATAGTAATTATAGTACAGGTTTTGGGTAAGTATATGATTATTGGGTACTTGGACCCTTAGGGTTTGATACGTGTAAAGGTGCGCCAAACTTCAAACTTTAAACTCCAAAGAAACTTGATCGGTACTCATAGCATGCTCAAAAGGCCCAGTGATCTACATACCTCAAAACTCTACACTCAAAACCTTGCCTACGCAATCTCTCAGCGTGAGCGTTTTGCAACACCAGAGTTCTTCAGGTTCTTCATGCCATGCCTTTTTATAGTTCTGCATCATGAAGGCATGGGAACGTATTTGACAACCCTAATATAACCCTAATATAACCCTAAAACAACCTTGATACAACCCCAATCTAGTACCACATATCCCCAGCCACAAAAATCCCGTGCACTCCCAAAGCAAGAAAGATCGGAGCCGTGGGCTGGGTAAGCCGAGGCCATCCCCTCCTAGCCATAGTCAGTGCTATGACTATTACCGGAACCCCAAACGTATTTAGGGTGTAGGATTTAGGACCTATGACTACTACCTGAATCCCGGAAGGTATTTATGATTTAGGATTCCGGGTGGCCTTTTCAGGCTGTTGTTAGGGGTTTGGGACATTAGTTAGCTCATCTTCTTTGGTGGCTGAGGTACCATCTCTAGATTTTGTTTCAAAAGGCTGCTTCCAGCTTCTACTGGCTGCCCGACAGTCAAGATGATGAAGCAAGTTGCATGCAATCGGATTGGAACATTCAACCCTGGATCATGTAGCCAAAACTCCTAACCCCGGGCCCAAAATCCTGAAAGCAAATATCATCATGACCAAGACCATTACGACGGAACCTTAACCCCAGTCGTCTGACTTCCCTAGGCCGTACTGTCTTCGTCTCGTTTACATACTTGTTATGACTGCAACTGTTCCTTATCTACTCATGTGTTCTCAATCTTCAAGGTCAATTCAAGACTACACTCGCCACCACACCCGGCGCGCAAGAACCCAACCTTCTAGGGCATTATAGATGCAGAGAACATACCCCCAAGTCCAGGTATACCCTACCACCCAGCACTCTACCATAACTCCTATAGGCACTGACTGCAAGACCTCAAAGACCCTCAAACCTAGAACTCTCAACCCTAAACCATGAAACCTAAACCCTAAGCCCAAAACCCTTAAACCATCAGTCCCCAACCTGAAAAAAACCTAAACCCTAAACCCTAATCAGTCTCCTCGACTTCATCGCCTTCCACGATCTTCGCCTCGATGTCGTGGCACGGGGCGCGGCCGCCTCGGCGTCGCGGAGAGGGCTCTGGGAGGCCATGGTTTCAGGATTAGGGTTTAGGGTTTAGGGTTTAGGGCTTATGGAGTTGTAGAGGTTTAGGATTTAGGGGTGTAGGGGTTGGGGGATCTAGGTGTTGAGTGGTTAGGGTTTAAGTGTTGAGAGTTTCGGGTTTAGCGGTATACTGTACTAGTCAGGGGTTTATGGTTTAGGGCTTTGTGGCGGATTCCGTTATTACAATTGCTGAAGCTTGGGTCCTCATGTTTTATACTGCTGCAAGTTTGATCGGAAAGGGTGCGCGAATGCACTACCTGGCTGCTACGGTCCAGTATGGCAACTTCGCAACTGCAAGTGTAACCCTAAGGGTCCAAGTACTTAATAATCATATACTTACCCAAAACCAATACTATAATTACTATTACCCAAAACCCAAGTACCCAATTATTGGGTACATGGACCCGTTGGGTAAGGTAAACCCTACACCCTGAGCCCAGGGAAGCTTGGGGAATATTGCGCCACACCCATGAACCTCGAACGCACAAGGTGGCCCCCAAAAGCCTCCTCTACTATCATGTCCAAGGGGTTTAAATGGTGCGGGACCCAGCAGTAAGCGGAGCAAACACATATCCACATTCAAGGTACAAGTTTCGCTGTGAAGGGGGGTTTGCAGAGCCCTGCTTGGGATTCCTTCCGTTTTCAACGTGGTGTCTTGGGTTCCGGTGTTGCCGTAAAACGCTGTAAGAGGGAGAGAAGAATAAAAAGAAGAAGAAGAAGAAGAATAGAGAGAGAGAGAGAGAGCGATTTGTATGCTGTTGGGAGCCCTGGGTAGCTTACCTTAAGGGTCCAAGTACCTAATAAGCATATACTTTCCCAAAACCTGTACTATGATTACTATTATCCAAATCTCAAGTATCTGATTATGAGGTGCATGGACCCTTAGGGTTACCTCGAGGGTGGAATGACTCCACATTTTTTGTAAATGCGGGCCTCCTGAATAGGCACAGCAGGACGGACCACGTGCGGCTCTTAGCAGCGCCACGGGGGGTAGTAGTATAGTCCCCCTTAAGTGGATAGAATATGGAATTGGCCAATACCATAGTAACATCCCCATATACCGTTATTCTACTGAAGCGGGGCTATAGCCCCTAAAGCTGGAAGAAGAAGATATCTGTGTGTATGTGTGTACGCATTATTTATATGCATAAATATCTACTTATATACATTTATGTACAGTGTTGCCATGCTTGTAGCTCATGCTGTACCGATGAAGGAAGCCCAGCAAGCACAAGCAGCAGCAAGTGCCAGCCATGCACGCCCCAACGTAATTTAGGGTTTAGGGTTGTGCAAGGTTTACCCTGGGGCTCTAAGTCTATAAATACTACCTACATTGGGCCCAAAGCCTATAACTGGTGCCTACATGGAGCCTTAGGGTTAACGCAGGCTTAGGGTTGGAGTGTGGCAAACATGTTCTTGCACCTGCTCGCCGGCTCGGCAGCATTTTGCCGGTGACGTGGTCATGTAGCTGGGGCACAGCGCCGTATGTGGGATGATCAGCTACAAAGATGTGTCAGTTTACATGCCCAGCAGGTTCTGCCAAAGCATGCCCCAAACTCATAGGATGCTTCTCACTTAGCCTTTAAGGGGATCCCAACTTAGGCAGATGGATGTTTAAAGTAGTTGCAATCAAGTGTGCATGGCCTTGGCTCTCTTCAGCGGCGCGAGCTGCAGCGCTGGCGCCCAACAAGCATGTTGAGCGTTTGGGCCGTGTCCGGCAAGGACTATTCAACTCGCTCCGGGTGATAATTTTGAAATCTTACACTCGAGGATGTTGTGATTAATGCAGAGTATAGTACATCTTACCACAAAGTTCATTACTGAATATTCAGACCTCCTTAATCCCTAGACATACTAGACAACTGAATCACGGCCTGACTCTTGGTTTCACCACAGAAGCCGGGCCCAATCCGAAGCCCTACTTAAACAGGACAGGGTGTAGGGTTCAGGGTGGCAGAAGTTGTAACATCCAGTACGATTATCACCCAAGCTCATGAGAACTCAAGGGAGTCCCAATGTGAGCTATAGTCTAAACTCCTTAAAGGGGGGTTATATAGGGATTATATAGGGGTGTATTATAGGGGCTATTAAGGGGGATACCAGGAGTTTAGACTATGGCTCGTGTGTGAAGTGCTTGCAAAGTTTTTTCTTTTTTTTTTAAAAAAAAAGTAATGCTTGACAAGGAGCTGGCTTCTGTAAGCACGGAGAAGTTCAGCAGCATCCGAGACTTGAAGCGGCATTTGCAAACGATTTGTGGCATGCCCCGTTTCAGACAAAGGCGGGCTTTAGAGGGCTTATAACAGTCTAGCTTTCAGGGCTCAGGCTTTAATGTAGAGGGTCTGCTGGATGTTCTTGCAGCAAGACTCACACAATGCCATTCAGACAGATGGGTTTCAGTTGCTTTCGTACTCCTAAACCCTAGATAGTAGTTTCCACTTTCTTTTCCTTTATCCCTATATAACCCCAACATAACCCCAGTATTTCCCAAACCCTGCGCCCTAGAGAAGAGGCTGCTTACTGAAGAGCGCATCTTGGAGGATGACGAGCCTGGATCATTCTTGGAAGCATTTGAGCTATAGTCTAAACTCCTTAAGAGGGGTTACATAGGGGATGGTTTAGGGACTATTCTAGGAATTATAAAGAGGGATACTAGGAGTTTATGGGGTTAAGACAATGGCTCATTTCATTTCCGTTCATGGCTAAGCCAAGCTCGTTGCTTCTGCGCCCCTGGACTTGTCTGAGTTTCCCACTATTGCCCTGCATTCACCGTCGTATAGAGGGTCCTTACAGTTCGGAGTAAAGCAAACTACACTTTGAACATGCGTTATGGTAGCTTCGTCAAAAAAATGTGGGGACCCCCAATAGAGACTCACCCTGCATAAGGTACCCCTAATTTTGGGAAACTCTTACACCCAAAACGCTATCTAACCCCTATATAACCTTAACTTGGGAAAAAACTTCCTATATATCCTTATACAACCCGAATATGACCCTAATTTGGGAAAAGAGGCCTCCTATAAGGATGCTTATGCACCCCAAAGCCCCCAAACCAGTCATCCCGGGCTCCCCATTCGCAACAAGTGCAGTTAGTAAGGGTGTTGAGAAGTTTGCTAATAAGTTTAGGATTTAGGGCTTGGGGTGTAGGATTTTGGGTTTAGGGTTAAGTGTTTAAAGTTAGTAACCCTAGGGATCCAAGTAGACAAAAAATACCAGCATGGGGCCCTAAAGGCTGTAGATATTACCTACATTGGGCTGTTTGGATCCTGAGTGTAAAGAGAAAATCCAATCGAAGGGCGTACTTTGTCCAAACTCTAAATCATAGACCGGTGCTGAACCAGGAAGTGTTGACCTCGCCAGCAGACATCCAGCTGGTGCTGGTTCCTTTTATTGAGGCCTCGCGCGCGGAGGAGCGTGAGCTCATGGTCGCTGCAGAGAACGGCTACGCGAGGCATACAGATACGATTCTCAACCGGCCACAGAAGCTGGGCTCTACTTTAAATCATGTTGGGATATACAGGGATATCCCCCCGAATCAAATGGAAAAGAAAATGGAAAATGAAATGGACACTGGGAGGATATAGGGGTTTATAGGGATAGGGTTAAGGCCATTAGCTTGAGCAATTTGTCCTGAAAGTCAACGACAGGCAACGCCACAGGGACACCAAAGACCGCAAAAGCATGAGGATCTACGGAGGAAACCATAGACCTTAAACCAGGTTAGGACTTCATAGCCATAATAGGGATATAAACCCAAGAAATCAAAGATCACTTACCCTCTAGGGCTCCTTTTAGGGTGCTCTTTGATTCGGTTTACCCTAGGTCAAAATCCTAACCTACCTTAAACCCTCAACCGAAACGAGTCCTATATAACCCTAATTTATACCCGAGCCTATTGTACTATAGTAGGATCCATTTTATGTTGCATTACCGCTATATAACCCCAATATGTAGTGTTCCACAAAATCCCAGACCTTACGCAGTTTGGGGCTCAGGGTTTCGGATTTGGCCTTGCGGCTTTTGAAGAAACTTTCCCCAAGGCTCCATGTAGGTACTACTTTAGGGTTTGGGGCCCAATGTACTTAGCATTTATGGACTTAGAGCCCCAGAGTTGGTATGCCCCTTGGAATCCGTAAATGGGAAGTTTAGGACAGTCCTGCGAAATCCTTATCTGGAATCCCCATAATTCTCCTAAAGCCGTGGTGTCGTAGGGTCCAGGTAAAGCCTAGATCCGAAACCGTGTGGCTGTTGCCAGCTTAGAATGGGTCGGAACATCGCATTGTCTATCTTACCCGGTCTGCTTCAGATTGACGGAGAGCGTAACAGAATTAGCATTCGCATTCGGCCAGTTGATTTGCCACAGCGGTCAAGATAAACTTACGCCCCACAAGCCCTGTACCAGCCCGTATATTTTGGCGGTGAAGTAGCCGAAAGCTCATCCACACTTCTACTGGCCCTGAGATGAATTGTAAAACTTTGGCCAGACATCCTCACCCCTATATCCTAGACCTTAGATCTGAAGTAAGGCAGCCGCGCATTCTCCCTGTTTACTACCGTTGCTTTCATTCCCCTCTGCACGCTTCGTGCAGGACACTGGGTCGCAAGGTCTTGGGCAGCAGTAGGACTTGGTAGTTTCGATATCGCGATAAATAGGTGGACGTGCGTTCTACGTTTTGCTCATGGCCCCTTTAAACCACGTTGGTTTAAACTCTTCATATTTCAGTCTGGAGATCCCGGTTGATTACAAGGGATCCAACAAAGGGAACCTCCCAAGAATTCCCGGGTCCCTAGGTACCACAATGTAGTAATGGTGTCATTTTGGGAGGCTCCGTTTTTGGATCCTTTAGGGGGCCTGGGTCATAACCGGTACTTTAAACTTATCACCCAATAATAGACAGCATTACGAGACGGCTTTCAACTGGCTTCTGATTGCCCTTCATCTCCAAACGCTAAGCTCTAAACCCTGAACCCTGATCCTAAACCCTAAACCCCAAACCGTGTGCCTTTGGGCTGAGATCTTGTCCCTACCGAAATGAGGGCTTCGCAAAATTAGGGGTACCTTTTTGGGGTCTCTATAGTAAGGATCATAGTATCCCTAAGGGTCCATGTATCTAAGAATCAGGTACTTGGGATTTGGGTACTAGTCATTATAGTACAGGTTTTGGGCAAGTATATGTTTATTAGGTACTTGGACCCTTAGGAATTGCCCCCTATGTTGGGGTACCCTATTTAGGAAACTACCAAATGTCACTCAGACTTGGGTGTGCTGTGTTGGGATTGAGGTAACGACGTACGGGTCATTCAGTCCAATTCTGACTGGCTAGTTCGATCCCATTGCTCCCAGTTACCTAAACAGTAGGCTACTGGCCTATGTGAGCTATAGTCTGAACTCCTTGGGGGGGGGGGGTTTAATAGGGGATCGTATAGAGAGCAATTTAGGGGTTATTAAGGGGGATACATGTGGTTTAGACTATAATAGCTGATATAATTATTGGGGTGTATAGAACCCAGAACCCATTATTTAGGTGACTGGAGCCTTAGACTGATGCTGAAGTTTGCAGATTGAAGGAACGGACACTTGGAGGTTGTGCGCCTGCTGCTGGAAGCAGGAGTCGGTTATAGTCCCCCTTAAGTAGATAGAATATGGAGTATATGGGGTTTTATCATGATTATGATATTGGGCAAGTTCATATTCTATCTATTTTAGAGGGGAACTGTAAGGCTTTGTTGCTCAAGAGTTTCAGTTGGTACCCCTATGTACCCCGCATTCTTGTAAGGAACCCGAGGGAAGTACGCTGGTTGAGATAAGGCCTGTATTTGTGTTGAGGCCATACTAAGGGAACCTGGCACCCTTGACTAATAGGGCCCTGAACTCCAAACCCTAAGCCCGAAAACTTACACCCTAAGCCCGAAACTCCAAGCCCTAAACCCCAAGAGGTACCCTAAACTCTAAACTCTAAGCCCTACACCCCAAGGGGCTTAAGATGTTTGAGTCAAGGCATGAGGGTTCAACTGCAGGTTTCCGCTCAAGGGTTAGGGACTTGGAGAAGTAAGTTGAAGGAGGAGTTGTGGGGTCCTCTGTTGAGTGGGAACAGGGAATACATGGGGAATCATATACGTAATAAGGTCTTTGTGACATCATAGTCGAATTTGGGTCAAGGGGTTGCCCACAAGTTGCAATTTGAAGTGTGTAAGCAGGAACGCCTTTTTACAGATCAAAAGCCCGGGATGTCCTGGAGCCTAAGCTCTTAAGGCCTAAACGTAGGGGTCCTAGCACCTAACAGGCACATAAACCCACAAACCCAAAACACGTTTCCTACCGCCCCACTCTCATGTTTTGGGGCACTTGGACCCTCAATCCTAACCTGTGGATAGGAGATGCATGTTACCCCATGGGTGCTTGGACCCTGCGTCTAGAGCAAAGGTTTTGGCTCTTTGCTCATTGATGCGAGTGTAGGCGGCTACGTCGAGACACTTCATGGCATTAAGTTTTAGGGTAAAGGTTCTGGGTCTTCCAGGGTTTATGGGGTTCAGGGAGTTAGAATGTAGAAGGTATCTAGGACTGCTGTAAGCTATGCACCTAAACATGCTGTGGCACCTGACAACTAGGAACTTCACCGCGTTTCGGGGCATAAGTTTGCTATGGGTAGGTTTTGAAATTAAGCTTTGAGGGTTTCGGCAGGCTGACAGGGAGGGCCCGCTAGTTACCAGCAAGTTGCAGGTGAGATAATAAAATAAACAGCAAGTTGTGTGGTTGGCAGTGCGAAGGTACAGTGCAGTAGGGTTCAGGTTAGGAGACCCCCCACCCTGAAATCGTGGTGAAGTAAGAATATAGTATAAGAGGGCCCTAATCTAACCACGATTATCCCCTATAGTCACTATGACTGCGTGGAGGGTCCACCTAAGGTACAGATCTTTTGCTTCTGTTC
This sequence comes from Symbiodinium pilosum, assembly GCA_905231905.1. Lineage (NCBI taxonomy): Eukaryota > Dinophyceae > Suessiales > Symbiodiniaceae > Symbiodinium > Symbiodinium pilosum. Next base: position 8,286 of record CAJNIZ010008622.1, read on the forward strand.
TTTCCAACATTAACCCTAAGGGTCCAAGGACCCAACTAATGGGGTTTTAGGGCCCAACTATCATGATTTTTTATAGTATTTGGGCCCTAAAAACATATTATTTGGGTCCTATATACCCCTATATTGTCCCCATACAATTTGGGTCCTTGGACCCTTAGGGTAACCTGGTGCCAACCTAGGGATTCCCAGAAACCGCCCGGAATCATTCGCTGCTACCTTGGACATGGGCAGTTAGGGTTTAGGGTTTAGTGAGCTTGTGCCATGCCTTGAACCCTGATGTAGGGTTGAGGGTTCATGGCCCTAAATAATTACAAATATTATGGTTCCATATTCCTTGTATGATTCTAGTATAGGGTACCCCAAACGGACCTCAACATGATGTTGGTCATTATTTAGGCTTGATCTTATCCTAAACCCTATATCACCCCATTATAGTTTCCCTTTTCTTTTCCATTATTCCGATCCCTATATTACCCCAATATTATGGTATTGTGCCAAATTCCTTGTAGAATTATAGTATAGGGTACCTCCAATGGACCTCAACATGATATTGGGAATTATTTAGACCCCTGTAGTACCCCCTATAACCCTCCCCTAAATCCTAAACCCTAAATCCTAAACCCAATTATTTAGGCCCCTATATTGCAGCCTGTGCAGTTTGGACATGCAGTTGTGTCGTCAGGCTCGGGCTCAGGTGTGCCCAGGAGCAGCAAGAGCACCCATCAAGACCCTGTCAACAGTTTAGGAGGACCCCCCCCACCCTGTAATAGTGGTATATTAGGAAGATACTAGGACCCTAATATAATCCTTATTATCCCTTATAGTCACTATTACTGGGTGGGGGGTCCACCTAAGCAACAGTCCTCCAAGATACTCGGGCGACGACGGTCAAACCTGAGTTTTTTCAGGTTGCAGTCACCACGATGTGAGGGGCCATGGCCAACCCTAATCCCAAAACTCTGAATCCCCACCCAAATCCCGAAAACCTATGAAGCCCCTGACAAAGGATTGCGCGCCTGTTGTTGCAGTCTCGCGCCGATAACAAGAAGGCTGCGACGCAGAATCCGAAAGCAGAACACAAAAAGGGTCCCAAATGCTTCCAAATCCTGGTCCTAACCCTACACCCTAACCCTAAACCCTAAACCGTATGCCAAAAAGGCCCGCCCTTGAATAAGGCCCTTAATATGAAAGTTTCTCGACACTACCCTTGTCTGCCAAATTCACACTTGAATGTTGCAGTTGGTTTCAAAGTACCTGGACCCCAAAAACAGGTCAACATAATAGCCCAAAATCCATCAACATAGACCAAGAGGCCATTATTCTACATATTTTTGGGGGGGTTCAGGTAGCAGCTATAATTGCGCTGAGAGACGTTTTTTGGCTGTTTTCAGGCAGGGTCGGCGGCGGTCCGACCGCGTAACTGCGAGGCAAAAGTGTGGAGGAGGGCTTTGGAGGCTGCCTACGCAGCTGGGACGCACCCGAAACCCTACAGGTTTAGGGTATACGGTATACCCTAACCCGAAGCTCTAAACCAAGGCTAGGGCTAGAGTTTAAGGGTTTCGGGCTTAGAGATTCGGGGTTTAGGCTTGAGGGTTGGAGTTCAGAAGGGAGTTTCTTGAAAGAATACGCCTTCTTTCGGGAACACCTGTATAAAGATGGATCCTTTTCTGGGGAGGATAGGGAGGGGTACTAACCCCAGGCTGCCGATGATAATTGTACTCAACACCAATTATGAGCCCCTAGGTCCCGTAATATGGTATATGGTCATAGGTAGCAGGTATGATTGGGTTTTACTTACCCTGAACCCTCAAACCTTAATACAGTAAACTTGTTTTTGAGAAACTCGCAAAGCCGCTTCAAGATTCGACGTAATGATTCAGGGTTTATAGGGCTTAAGGCTCAGAGATCAGGGTTTCGGGCGCTTGAGACACTATGCAGAGGGTCAACAGGACTTTGTCACCCCTAAATAAGCTTTTTAGTAGCCCCAACTGTATTTTGCCCGTCAATAGCCTACCTGCTAATTCCCCCCCCCCCGGGATAGGATATTCAGACTTGAAGTGGTGTGCATGCGACGGTAAACCGTTTAGGCGGGCAGGTAACCTCAAACCCTTTGGCATTTAGACAGTCCTGTCTACTAGCGCCAAGAAACCAAGTATGGAATCATCTGGCCCTAAACCCTAAACCCTAGGCCTTGAATCCTAAACCCTAAGCCCTATCTCTAAACCCTAAACCCGAACCTCTATGCACTACACCCCCTAAGCCCTCTACCTCCTAAGCCCTAAACCCTCAACCCTAACCTCTAGGCACTAAACCCTAAACCCCAAACCCTAGCCCTAAATCCTAAACCTTAATCTCAACCCTCAATCCTAAACCCGAACCTCTGGGCACTAAACCCTAATCCCTAAACCTGAACCTCCAGGTCGCAAGCCAAGTTGCTGAGGCTGCAATGAAATATCACTGATGGCCAAGCTCTTCCCAGAGATGCTTACCATTTGTTGAACTTAACGGCTCAAAGTCAGTGAGCGTGTAAACGGACCCCTTTCCACTAGACACAAAAATCTGGACATTTGATTGAGCAATGAACGTATCTTGTTAGGAAGCTATCTCCCCAATCTATGTTTCTTCTGAAAAAAAAAGACCATGCACGCTCGAAAACGAGCCTTGCGCCGCGCATCCCTGCTGAAGCTCTGTTTGTTAGCCTCCGCATTCGTGACCCCGCGCCGGCTTTCGGCTGAGGAGTCTCTGCGTTTACGACGCTCCAAGGCATCTGAAGTGGATGAAGACCGGGTGTGGGCTGCACATGGCCGTTTGCAGCTGGAAGAAGACTTGCTCCGCGATTTTGGGCCCACGGCGGGTGGGGAAAATGCCTCGCGGAGCATTGCGTGTCAAAAGCATAGAGCCAAAAAGCTGGCGGAAGGTATCGTTAAAGGGGCAACAATTCCAGCAGAGACTTACTTGTTCAAGGTTCTTCGTCACGGAGTACTTTCATGACAGTGGCTCATTCTCAACTTTCTGACTTTGATGTTGTGTTAGTGTGCGATCGCCAATGGTTTACCAATAAAGGTGCGGATGCATTTGCAGACTTGGCAAATGTGTTGAAACAGCATGTCGTCGATTTCGGACGAGAGGAGCTGCATTACATGGGTCGTGAACTGCAGATCGATGAGCATCGGTTTACCTTTGTCCAAGGGCGATGCGGAGTAGAACTCAAAGTCTCAGTTGACCATGGCTGGTGCGAAGATGAGTCTACAGATTTCGTGCTCGCGTATCGTGACACGGATCCTGGGGGTATTGTGGTGTTTGACAAATGGCAAAATACTTGGCGTAAGAACAATCCAGTTCGAGTTGCGGCACTTATAAAGGAAGTGGAGGAGAAGCAGCCATACTATGGCATGATCGTTCGTATGTTGAAGGAATGGAACCAACATTGTCCTGCCATTCGCAAGACACGTACAGGCACTGTCATGGGTGGAGTGACGCTGCTTGATGCTGAAGTGCCACCCGAATTCGGGGGCCCGGCAGACACCATTCTGCTGCGCTCGTTTCCAGATGGTGAGATGAAACCTACTTCAAGTGGAGCCACAAAACTCAAACGGCCAATGACAGGCCTTCACATTGAAATGGCATTGTGTTTGCAGCACGCTGGTTTTCGCAACACCTTTTGGGCCAAGCAGTTGAATTCCAGCCAAAATCGTCAAGCTCGGACAGAAGACATATTGGCAAAGGAGCCAGAAACACCATGCGCCATTGACCTGCTGGTGGGGGCGGTGGAACATCTGATAGCAACTCTAGCAACTCCAATCTCCACACCAGGAGATGAGATGTTCGCAAATGAAGCCATGCTGAACAACGCAGAACTTGTACAAAGAACCCAGGACTTGCTTTTTGAGTTGCTTCTTGAATTGAAGAAGTTGCAGGAGGAACCGAACACACCAGATGCAACTGGTTTCTTGCGGTCTCGACTTCTGCGAAATCCTGGGCAATGGAACGATTACTGGAAGTCTTGGCTGAAGGAAAATTGTAGCTGCTTACGGAGGTATCTCCGAAATCTATATTTTTTTCATGCATGTACACTTGCACGTCTGTAGATACATACGCAAGTATTTAGACATGTCTCTCTGTCTCTTTTCCTCTCTGCGTATACCTCGATATGTATCTATATACACCTATAGATACCTATGCATTTGTATATATATATATGTATACATTCACATAAGTACATCTGCAAGTTACGAATCTATGTCCACGAATCTTGACGCCAACTCCCCATGCTTGGCCCGAATTACGTCAAGGCTTGTGGATTTTGTGCGGTTCATGCCTCAGGTGTCCGGGGTTTCTAGGACCTTCTAGGAAAAGGTTAAGGTCTGAGGTCATGGGAGCAGCATTATTTCTCAAAGGCATTTGGGAGTGCTAAAACCTTAAGCCCTAAATCCCAAACCCGAAACGGCGGGTAGGGTTGAAGGTGCATTTGGAGTGCCTAAAAGGCCCCTTTGCGCATCGTGCAGGCACAACAGTCCGAGGGGTTAAACAAAAAAACGGCGGGTAGGCATTCTGCAACCTCCTAAGGAATCCGGCAATGCGGAGATGGCCCGCTTGTTTCAAGATTACTCAGACGTTGACAAAGACGTTGACAAGGTGCGAGTGTGTGCCCAAATGAGCCATAAACAAAACTCCAAGGGGATTATATAGGGGACTCGTAGAGGGGGTATTAACGGGGATACTCGGAATTTAGACTATAGCTCAAACGCTTGCCGATATTTGGTCCTACAATCCTGGCATGCCTATGGTATAGGGTGCCTCAAGTGGACCTCAGCATTTAGTTGACAATTATTCAGGCCCTTACAGTGATCATAGCATAGAAGCCTTCTGTTTGTTTCATGTCCTTTTCGAGTTGTAGTGTCATGTACACCAAAAAGCCTATTCTGAGTTTAATCAGACTCTACATGATCAACCCCAACGAAAACACCTACATGAGCCCGATTTAGTTGGTTCATGTGTTTTCAGACTATTCAGCCCAAAGCCCAAAACACGATCGTAGCTTGCGATTTATTGCTATTTGCTAAGCTGCTGCACCCTGAACCTATACACTCCTTATAACCCCTTCAAAGGAACCCCATATATGTTTAGATTGTCTCCTGCAGCTCAGGTTCTTGAAAATTCTTGTCGCACGCCGCTTTGCGGAGCATGTAGCAAAGGCCATGTCGAAATGGTCAAGATGCTCTTGGATGCTGGTGCAGATAAAGAGCCTTGGGACATTGAGTTTTGGGGGTTGGGAGTCTGGGGTTGTAGCATCAGGAAGCCCTAAACTTTACCTAAACCCTCTCCCTAAAAACCCTTCGGTTTAAGGTTTAGGTTTAGGGTTTTGCTAGAATGAGCAAGCTCCTCGAGTCGTTTTTGGTGCGAAGGTTCCCGCACCCAGCTTGCAACATTGGCAACCCCCCAGGTTCTAGGAGCACCCCGCATACACTCCAACTACAGGGTTTAGGGTGTAGGCCTTAGGGTACCCCTTAGGACTTATAGCTTGGACCTTAGACCCTTAACTCTTTGGGATTCGCTGAAACTCCTATTCTAGGTACCTAAAGGATAACCCTTAGTAGGGGCCCTAAGTGCCACTTAGGGTAGATGCTCAGAAGATTTGTGCCCAAAATGGCCATGAGGTAGGTAGGTTCCCTTTTTTGGTCAGGATCTCCCTCTGTCTAATTTGTATTCCCAATTCCCCCCCCTTTTGAGGGACCTCCAGGACTCCCCACACAGGATGACCAGGCTTCCCAAAAGCCGCGTTAAACGTATCCTTGTTATTCTGGTTGTTGTTATTATTACCATCATGACTATTATTATGACGAGTATCCTTGATATTCTTTTTGCTCTTACTATAGTAGTGACCCGATCCCCTAAACTGTAAAAACTGCGCCTAGGACAAGATCTCCTGCGGCGTCACACCTTTAGGCAGCGCATCTATGAAGGGCCACACAGAGATTGTAAAGCAACCGGGCTGGTTTTAGGGTTTAGGATTTATAGTCCCCCTTAAGTAGATAGAATATGGCTTTGGGTATATTATAGTAAGATCCCCATATACCCCATATTCTATCTACTTAAGGGGGACTATAGTTTTTACAGTAGTTCGCTTGCCA
>CAJNIZ010008623.1:0-14413 GCA_905231905.1 Symbiodinium pilosum
CCCTGCAGGCTGCAGCCACAAGTGGGCCCAAGTCTCAAGATTCATGCAGCACTGCAAGTGCACCTTGCAAGTTGCAATTTGCAAGTACGCTGATGATTCGGTTCAGCATCTGTAACTGCAACATGAGAGCCTCACTTGAGAATGATGCAATGCAGTCAGGGCCGCGGCCAGGGCAGCTCTTCAGCATTCCGTCTAAACCACAGAATTCAGGCTGGAGGATTCCTCGAGAAAGCCAGTCTCTTGCACAATGAGTGGGCTTTGAATTAGGATATAGGATACTCGGAATTCGGAACGTACACTTGTTGGAAACAGCCCATGAGCCAAGATGCTTAAGAGCCTAGCTGCTCTGAACTTGCCTGCGTCTGTCCAACAAGTCTATGACTGCGTCACATCAACTGCATCCAGAAGTCATCTGAGTGATACCTGCAAGCCTGCAAGTCTGCAAGTTGATTCCCTGGTCCAAGGCCCCGACAACGAAGCACAGCTGCACAAGTCTCAGTGGGTCACAGCACACTCTTCAAAAGTGTGTATGATTCCTATGAGATCTTCAATGGATTTTATTTTGCCTCTGACATGCACCTCTATAGATCTGATCCTGATCTACCAGTACCACATGCATTGCCTGAAGTGCCTGACGAAATGACAGCATGTCTCAAACGTGAAGAGCATGCAGCGCTGCAATTGTAGGTAGGTGTTCCAGCAGATTCTAGCATAATTCAAAAAGAAACTCCAAGCCAAGAGCAATGATGCATCACGCTGCGTGCTGATCAGCTGCCTTGCAAACACATGCAGCTGCACTCAAAGGCAAGCGCTCAAGCTCAAATTCGCAGATCTGCAATGATACCGCACTGGTCCATGTAGTGAGAATCTTCGGGGCCAATTCGGGGATTCGGGGACCTTATCTACTTAACATCAGAAACATCAATGCAAAGTGCAAAGGTGGATTGCAGTGGCTGGATCTGATTTTTGACAAACTCCTGCGGCCGGCGATCAAATCAATACTGCAAGCTGGCTACATCTTGTCTTGAATCTTGAAAGCCAAAATTGTTCACAATCTACGGCGCTGGCGGCGCCCCACTCCAGCAGCCACATCGGCGTCACCCACATTCCCATTACCATTGTCCTGAATCCATTGTCCCAAACGAGAAGATCTGTGGCGAAAGAGGCTGACCGAATCGAACAAACACCAGGATGACTTCGATTCGCAAATCTCTGCAGGAGTAAAATTTGCATGCCCGAAGCAGATGCAAAGGTCCAAAATCTCTTCAAGCTTTGTGCTTGTGAGAACGTAAACTTCCTTGATGTCGACATCAGGCTGCATTGGCTCCGGCTCATCTGCAGGGATAAGGCTAGCGGCCCTCAGGGCAAAAGCTGCAATTTTCAAGCAACATTCATCGCCGGCGCGCCTAAGCAATGTGATTTGCATGACAATCCTCCGCACAGGTTTGCAGAGCAACTCTTCACCATCATGCTGTGGATGGCCGTACATCAGATACTGCTCGCGTAACCTTAATGGGTCACCAGAAACAAGGCTCTTGAATGAACACATTGAACATATTGCAAGGTGCACAACAGCTTGTACTTGTACTAGGTATCAACACTGACAAGTTACTCACGCGCGGGCAAGATGTATGTCTTCTTGGACGCAACATACTCTGAGCGCTTTGAAGGCGACTCAGCTGATGCCACGACAAGTACGGGAGCCACGGGCCATTCAAGATGAAGTAAGTGCGAACTGTTGTTGGGATCCTGGCATACTCCCATTGAACATGCTCCACAGACTCCACAGCTTCCGCCATGAGCAAAACCTAGCTCGGACCTGTCAAAAGTAAAAGCTGCCAAAGCACAAGGGATATGATTTCGCATGACCGTGCTTTCGCAATTTGACAAGTTATGTCTTGCAGCTTCACACTACTTGCATCTTGCCATATTTGGACCCATCTTCCTGACTAATGAAAATCTGCACGCTTTCCAAACGGATCTGCAAGTCAAGAGATTGATGCTTTGCTTGTCTTTCCTGCACCAGCTAGCTGTATTGCATCTCTGGATGTCTCAGCAATCAGATGTTGTCGAAAACTGAATGGCGCTCGGCTCCTGGCTTTTGTTGAAAAATGAATCAGGAAAATCGCAGTCTGCAGTCTGGCGTGCCTTAGATGCACAGTCAGTGGCAGCAAATTATAAGAGTTGGGTCGCTCACGCTCCCCTAATTAGAAGGAGGAAATAGGAAATGAAAAGCTGAGTCAAAGGTCTGCGAGTCGTCACCCTCAGTACTTAGTACTGTTGTACCCCTGGTACCCCTACTATATCCTGGGTCCCAGGCGGCAGGTCGCAACTGTCAAGACAAAGCCTCAGCTTGCAGCAAGTGGGCCCAAGTCCCAAGTCCCAAGATTGATGCAGCTCTACAAGTGCACTGGTCAAGTTGCAAGTTGCGGCTGGGCATCGGTAACTCTGTAACTGCAACATGAGAGAGCCTGACTTGTTTTGCTGCAGCATGAGTGACTAAGACGCTCTGAGTGGATGTCGCAGCAATGGATCTAGGCCTAGGGATGAACGGATTAACAGCCGGCAGGATTTCACCCTGCTAGTGCCACGCCAGGAAGGTCATACACCAAGGCAGGCTCCTACGCCAAACTCCCGGACAGGGAATGCGCATTGCTCACATGAAGGATCTTTGAGTGGCTTCTGCAGAAGCTTAGAGACTCGAACAAACACCTTCCCTGGCCACTAGCAAGGCTGTTCAGCTGGTCAGTTGGCCACGCAAAAGGACCACCAGGATGCTCCCTCACAACAGCAGGCAAGGCTACAAGCCTAACGGCCTAGTGGATAAACATGTTTGCTTCTGCCTGGGGGAATGTTCAATGGAAATCTGAACCTGCATGGCCTGCAAGATAAATACCGGCTACAAAGTACTATGTTTTACATACAGTGACTGACCAATGTTCTGGGACAGCACCACTCCAAAAACGGAGCATCCTGGCATGAGCAGCACCGACATGGTGCCGCAAGAATTTTCACAGCCTGACGCATGCTGATATCTCAAAACTGCCGTCAGACAAACACAGACTGTCTGGTATTGCGGGGCGGCGACTCCTGGCTAGACAAGAGCTCGCAACTCACTGAGGCAGATTTCCACAGTGACGCTGGCAATCGTGGCTGCAACACGCTGAGGGCATAGGCGCCCACAGTGCCACAAACACTTCGGCGCATGGCATTGCCAGCTAAGGACTTGAAGAAGGTGTCTGGCAACGCCGGATGTGCTCTGCAGAAGTGGGCCCAACTGCGGTCACTCTTGTGAGCTTCCAGGTCTGCAGTCATGGGCACACCTTGCATCAGCATATGCTCAAACGGGAGAGCCAGCCTCTGATGCCGGGAGCTCCAGAGATTGCTTGTCCTCAGCAAGCACGGAACATTGTGATCGGCAGTCGTGAAGTCCAAAGTCTGATTGACATCATAGATGAACTCCTTGCTCACCATGTGCTGCTCCACTTCTCGCACGCGTGAGAGCTGGCCAGGTGTCAACGCCTTGCGAGCGTGTCTCTCGGCATCCTCATCCATCGTATGCATGTTTTTCTTGGCCAGTTGCTCTCGCACATACTCGCTCCCCCCTGAAGCACTTTGAGCGCCTCTCATTGTGGCTCCCTGAACCTCAAATTCAAGTGAGCCCTGACCCTCAAGCTCAACAGGCAGAATGAATGAACGCAGACATGTTTCACGCAGGGTGAGCACAGAATAACGTCGTTTCCTCCGGACTGGCCAGCCCAATTGCGTCGGACAAATAGTGAAGACCATGATATCATACCTCACTGAGCTGCAAAGAAGTGTTGAGCATGCATGATGCATCTCTACATGAGGAGCAATCAGCTGTTCACGTAACCAGTGCTATTGGCTGCCTCAAGAACATGTGATGTGAAATACACTACAACTAGACTACCTCCTTGCAGACCCCATATGGTTCATGCAAAGCATAGGAAGATTGTTTTACCCCGACATTGTTGTGGTAAAGCAAAGATGGTTCATGGCCAACCGCAGTTACATGAAGAACAATGCATGCCAGTTACAAATCTCCCAGGTGATGGTGTAGCAGGTCAGTGTCAAAGGTCGCCACGTTTTCGTGTACGACCAGATCGAAGCAGCATGATCTCACATGCCCCACCCACACCAGAAACGTTTTCATGCTGTTGGCCGCACGCTTGAGGCCAGACTGATTCATGGTCGACCATGGCTGGCACTCTGTTCCGGAGATATTGATCGTGACGGGAGCCTTCGTATTCTCCCATGTGGAGACAAATACAGGCCGGGCTTCCTTAGTCCACGATCCACAAGTACTGGCGCTACAATCAGAGTTGCCAGTCTACATGTCCTAAGTCATAAAAAGAAAGGGCTGGTGCTAGGACAGCTAGGCTAGAAGTGCCAGAAGTCCAGAAGTGCTCCAAGTGTCTCCTGTTCGCTGATCCACCATGGTCCGATCGGGCGGGAAGAACTCATGAGCTCGCTGCGCCAAAGTCTTGGCGAGGTCGTCGAACTTGTCCAGCCTCTCCTGTTTCTTGTCTGCCGCCCTTGGCAACATGTCAGCCACAGAATCCCATAACACGTTCGGAGTCTGTTCGTGGAAATCAGAGAAGATCACCTTGGCATCCGAAGTCCATCTCAAGGCCTTTTGCGCATGCTCTGAGTAGTCGCACACTGAGTAGACCACAGCCCTTGCAGCCCAACCCTCATCAATGGCCCGCAAAGCGTCCAAGATGCCATGCTCGCCATTCCCTGTGCCGGAATGGTCACTAAAGACCAGCAGGCCCGCTGACATGTGCTTCTGCATCACGTGCGCGAACTTCGGCATCTCGCGCAGCACAGCACCTACCTTAAACGGCCATGCAAAGAGGTCGTTCAGCGTGTTGGATCCAGGCGGCGGCTCCGCCTTGGCAGTGCCCGAAGAAGAAGCGAGGCAAACATCATCCACCCGCATCCGCTTGTTTTTGGCCGCTTTGGCCGCCTGCGCAGCTGCTGGCCGCCTCATTACCAGCGGCATGCCACCTTGGAGCACTTGAAGTCAGCTGCACTAAACTTTCTAAACCGATCACAGCACATGCAATCTCAAATAGTCGGATAAGAATGTTTCAGACGGTTTGGCTTACTTTGAGTCCCGAGTGAAGAGAAAGTTCGCGATCCAGAAGTCAACTTTCACGGTTGACGGTTTGACGGACCCCCCCCGAAACTCCCCGAAACTCCCCGAAACTCATTTCAAGGATTTCGGTAAAATTTTCAAGCAACGTCCAATGTGAGCCCACAGGACCGAGCTCCAGTACTAAATTAAAAGGAGAACGCGACATGAAGAAAATGCCGTTTTACGAAGACCGACCCAGCCCAGACCTGTTCCCAGGCCACCCCCCGAAACTCCCCGAAACTCCCCGAAACTCCCCGAAACTCCCCGGAACTTTGGGCCAACACAAGCCTCCACGAAAGTTAACCTGCCAGTAGCGACCAGGTTCAACTCAAAAATCTCTTTCTACCAGCTGAGACGAAACACCGGAACAAAACTCATGCGCCAGAGGAAGAAGAGGAGTCTGAGGAAGACGAAGACCCGCTGGAAGATGACCTTTTCCGTTCCTCCCACCAGGCATTGGTCTCTCACTCTCTACATAGGATTCAGCTCGGCTGGCTTCAATATCTGCTTCATCAGGACAATCCTCAACACGCGGGTGAAAGTGCTGGTGTTCCTTCTTGCTTTCAAACAGATCAGCAGAGTTCAACCAGTGTCGGACACGCCAAAGCGTAGTCTGCTCGTCGTGGGGCTTGGAAGGATCATAGGCCATGGTCTTCGTGCATTTGGCTTTCCCTGCAGCATGCTGGGGACACTTGCAAGTTCCCTGCCAGGCAAAGGTTTTTTTTGCTGACCAGACTTTGTTTTGGTCTCCTGAACTTTATGCGTTATCAGACACTTGCCCCACATATGAGTCTTGTCCCTGCGCTGCCGCTTGCCACGTGCATCCAACAACCCATGCTCAGCTTGCCTGTCCAGTTGAGGTTGCGGGCCGCCAGGCTCGCCAGCCAGCGTTGCCTGGTCTCCTTCTGAAGATTCTCTCCTCGCAGCAGAAGCAGCTGCTACTGCCAGACCATGCTGCCGGGCTTTGCTTGGCTGGCTTGGCTTCGACTTGTCCTCTGCGCCAGATTCCTCAGACTCTTGCGCAGCGTCGCTGGAATCGGAATGTGCATCGTCAAGTTGAGGTAGGCCAGCGTCACTGGAATCGGAATGTGCATCGTCAAGTTGAGGCCAGCGTGTACGCTCTCATCCTCCAGCATCGCAATTTCTTCAGCAGGCTCAATGACTTCATCTGGCAAGAATTGCTTCAAGGCCTTTCTTTTAGAGGCTGGGGCAAGCATCTGCAGCAGTGTTTCCACCTCAGCTTTTCCAGCCAACACTTGCGCAAGACAAACATAAGCAGCACACGTAGCATCGTGAGGCAGCTTGTCAACACCCAGCTCCAGTAGTTGAGCACGATGTTCCTCCACAGCCACCATGGCTTGCAAGTAAGCCGTGGGCGCCAGTGTCCTGGACCGGAAGCTTCTGTAATACCAAGTTCTGCAAGCTCGAGTTTCACCTTCGCCTCCATCCTCGGGCAAGGCTACAGACAGCTTCGGCTTATTCTTGGCCGGCGTAGGCAAAGCAGACCATCCTGCTGCATTCAGGAATAGCATGCACTCATATCGGGCCCAACGGCTTCTATCTTCCAAAGCTCTGGAAGACAAAACAGAAACAGGGTCGGCCAGGCCAGTGCGGGTTTCGACAAATTTCGTCGCATCCTTCGTCAACTGCCAACCTTTCAGGCCCCTATCCGTGTGCCCCGTAGATGCCAGAAAGCCTTCCTGCATCATGGAGTTCAGCAAGGCCAGGCTCTCCGTCGTTATTGTCTCCACACTTGTTTTCTTTCCACGGGCGCGCGTTGAAACTTTTGAGAAGAACTTGAAATTGCTGGTATCAGTATCAGGCGCTGCCCGAGCTTGCATAAGAGACTGCACTAGCTGTCCGAGCTCCTGTGGGGACCCACCACACAAGGGGCCCCTCCACCCATACTGGCTGTCAGGCAGCGTTTTGAAGCGGAAGACATTGCAAGAAAACAAGGCCTCATTGACCAATGTCGCAGCCCCCATGACAGTGCCATCCCTTCCCTGCGCACAACTGTCTGTCAGCACAATCTTCTTGTTGGCATCCAAGCCAACCACAGGGAAAACTGTCACTGCAACATCAGCACTTGTCAACGATCTTGCTTCAGCATATGAGGCTTCCATTTCTGCACACGGAAGAGCGTCATGCGTCTGCTGTTGGGGTCGGCCTCCTGCAAGGCTATCTGAGTGAGAGCACGCTCATCCCATGTCAGAGCAGTGCCTTCTTCAGACTCAAAGGCCACAGCTTCTCCCTGATGGTAGACAAAGCTGCCCGAGGAGTCAGAACGTTGGAAAACCTTGCTGAGTTGTCGAAATGGATTTTCCACAGTGTTCGCATGCTGAGGAGTCTCTTCAGGCAGCACCGCCGCAAAGAAACATCCTGCGTCCGCTGTCATGCGAAAATGCTCTAAGTCCAAATGCCTCTGCACCGTGTTGGAGTCAACATCTGCCAATGGGAGAACGCGCGCCTTGCTGCTGAAGACAGACGCGTTGGGCGCTTTCCACATTTGTTCATAAGGAAAATACTGAGAGAAGGCGTCCAACCTATACACAAGACGATCCACATAGCCGTAGTCAGAGGTCTTCTTAGGGAAGTCTGACTCTGAAAGATCTTTGACAGCAGGCGACTGCAGAAGACCCAGGTGACTCAGGAGATAATAAGGCACTCGAACTTTGTCAAAAGCTTCTTCCAACTGGCAGAACATGGATGGATCGCTTGCCGCCTGCTCACCAAGTTCAGGGATCCGCAGAACACAGGAAACATAGGCACCACCGGTTCGGCGCCCGCCAGACTCCCCTCTTCACAAGAGCGTGGCGACTCTCGATGCCTGAGATTTTCAATAACAAGACTAAACTTAACCGTCACCGGTCCTAAAATGAAAATAGAACATTCACTAAACTAAACAGTTCAGATTTAAGTCCAAGTAACTACGTTCCAGCAGCGGCAGAAAAGCAACCTTGCCAAGCTCATCACGCATAGAAGAGCACTCGTCCGAATCCCTGCTTGCACCATCAAGAAATGCCAGAAGGCTGCGCTGGACAGGATTCCCGCCTTCTGCAGACAGCAGCTTGCGAGAGAGCACATGTGCTCCTGCCTGTTCGTCTGCACCCATTGCCTGCCATTCCCCCAAGCAAGCAGCAGCATTTCTTCTAGCAACTTCCTCATCCGGATGCGCTAAGGCCAGAAGCGAGTATGGCAATCTCTTCCAGAAGCTGAATTTCAACTGCAGCAGGAAAGTCATGTGAGTCAATCCTGCTGAGTAATCTTGAAAGAGATCCGAATGACCAGGGAAGGAAACTGAAGCCGTCTCCAGCAAATCATGGAAAACATCATCAAGGAAGCCCGCAGCTAGTTCAGGGGCACGCCTGCCTCGCATTGGGCAGATGCTGCTCACACTGCATGATTCTGGCCCATGAGGCTCATCATCCCCGGTCTGAGACAACAGTGACCGCAAACGGCCGTGTCCGTGACATGGGCAGCTCTGCAAGGAGGCCACAATCTTGTCTGGAACGCTGAGGAGAACACGAAGCATTTCCACAAGGTTGGATGATTCATGGCCTGATCCAGACGCTTGGCCTTGACTTTGATTCCAGCATACTGCTCCTGTGTTTCCGCGAGCTTAGGCTTGCGTTCTGGCTCAGCAAGTTGCTCAGCAAGTTGTTCATGGCCAAGATTTGCATCTGCCTCCAGCTCTCATCTTCGTCGTGTTGCGCGAGAGCTTGATCAACCGCGCCTCCGCGTCGCGCTGCAGTAAACTGAGTAGAAGCGCCAGCCACAAAAAAACTCACATTCCAGAATTTCCGAAGTGGCTGCTCCAGCGGCTCCATTGCTTTCAGAAAGTCAGTCACACTCTGCCAGCGCCAGTCAATAAGCGAAGCACTGAAGCTTTCGAATCTGCAGCTGAACTCTGCAGACTC
Organism: Symbiodinium pilosum; assembly: GCA_905231905.1. Taxonomy (NCBI): domain Eukaryota; class Dinophyceae; order Suessiales; family Symbiodiniaceae; genus Symbiodinium; species Symbiodinium pilosum. The sequence continues at coordinate 9,079 of CAJNIZ010008623.1, forward strand.
ACCTGTTGCAAAACAGCGTGCCCTCAGAGCTGACCGAAGATGCGAGTCGGAAAGGAAATTTGAGAGTGCTTGCATGTGTCCTTTGTACTGTCCGAAGTTAGGCATTGCCTCACAAACATCGGCACAAATGTTGTGCATAATGTGATGGCCACCGGGCATTTGCAGACTACCCGTTAAATCAACGTCGGGAACCGCTGGCATTTCTGTGTCATCATGATCAACCGTCCGCGAGCTTTGCACCAGGTGCAGCGCAGCAGCTGCAGGCGAGACCAAGTCCAAAGGAACATTCATCAAGCTTAGGCCAGACTCTGTTCCAAAGTCCGTGGTAATGCTGGCGACCGATCGAGCTACATTGTGAAGAAGAGGACCCGTGCTGAGAAACAGGGATCCCACGAGCGCATGGAACTTGTGGTGGAGATTACTCTTCTGATGGCCCAAAGCAGCAGGAGGCAGCGTCCAGGACTCGAAGCCTGCCAGGAGCGAAGCCATCAGCATGGACTCCAGTTCTTGCTTCTCCTCCCCTTCCACATCTTGATTGTTTGATTGCATGAGGTCAGCCAGCTGCCAAAAGGCCAAAAGCAAATCCCCAGCCGGCACAAGTCGGCCAACCAGCTGCAGTTCCGCCAACAACCAGTCTCGGCCTCCCTGAGGACTGCTGTCAACAAGAAGATGGACAGAACCTGTGATCTTGCCAGTGACAGGATCACACATATCCTGGAACTTTTTTCTCTGCACGAGGCACAGAGCTGCGTCAAACTGAATGCGCCAACGGGTCATGGTGGCCTCTGATGGCATAGCCGAAGCTTCCAAGGCATGCTTGAGATCCCTTGCAACAGCTTGAGGGAATGCCATGTTCAGGGCTGCGTCTAGCGCACTGTGGACCATGTCGGATCGCTTTAGGTGAAAGGAGAACATCACCGTGTTAAGGGCGTACCACGAGCTGTACTTGCCAACTAAGCAGGTCCCTGCTGCCTGCAGATTGACGTCTTCATCGGCTACCACATTTCCATGCTGCACGAATGGTTGCTGCCTGAAACGTGTTGCCATCATCTGAATCTTTCTTCTACGTTGCAGGGCATTCTTCACAAGCCTGCATTTCCTGCCCAAAGCCAGCCTTTGAGTTTTAGATGGGCGTACTTTTGAAAGAGCCACGGCCACAGGGTCCATCTGGTAGCTCAGCCGAGCAGCCCAGGACTGCCAATTTCCCAACTGCATCAATACTTCCTGCCTGGCATGAGCATGAGCATGAGGAGCAGCTTCAAGTATTGGTCTCCAGGAGTCCAAGGCATGCAAGAGCTGTCGCAAAGAATGAGCGGTCAAACCCACTGTTCCAGAGCGGCCCTCAATTTCTTGCAAGAAGTTCGGATCATGAATCAACTTTTGCCTGACAGAACGTCGTCTTCGCAACAAAGAAGCATAGAGAGGGAAATCTTTTGCAAAGGGCCGTGCCATGGAGAACCCGATATAGCCCATGTGTTTCTGCATGATCATGAATATCACATGTTTTGGCAAAGGCACAGCAAACCTGCAAGCGTCTGCTATGTGAAGAAGGCCCCGATCTTTCCAGGTCTGAATGGTGTCAGCATAGACTGAAAGGACACTTGCCTGCAAGGAAGGCGTGAGGGGTACAGCAGGCCGCACACCATGCCCTGTTTCGCTGACAGCCCAAATGAGCGGTCCATGAACTTGGCCGCCTTCTTCTTTGTTCTCACATTCGGTCACGGCAGATACCCGCCAAGTCCACCTCTGCCAGAAAGGCCCCTCCAACTCCTGCCAAATGACATCCAAACCGGCGTCGTCAGGATATCTGTCAGCAAAGTGAGGACACATCTCTAGGACAGCAAGAGCCATGACGCGAACACGCCCATCATTCAGAAGAAGACGTTTCCATTCTATGTTTGGTTCCGTCTTTTTCAACGTTCTCTCCATAATTTCACGGGATTTTTCAGAGAGAGCACCCGGCCAGGAAACTCGTTTCTGTCGCACTCCAGCCCCCTCAGCCCTCTCTCCTCTGCTCTGACGACATCTCCAAGATTGAGAAGCTTTACTAGATCGCTCTCCGCTGCAAAGCGCAACAAGGGCATATCCGGCACTGCTCAGATTGTCTTCCATTTTATCATCTGCATTTGAGCTGCTTCATCAACTGAGGCATCCACGATCAAGACACGAATGGCCCAGCAATCTACGCTGCGCAGTGCACCAGTGCACCCTTGTCCTTTTGAATTTTGAAATAATGGACAAAGCCCCATAATTATATTCCTGAACAGGAACCCTTTGAGGAAGTGGGATCTTCCGGGGCAACCCATTAAGAAGGACAAGGGGGGTACACTGTTGCCACGGTCCTTGTTGGTCTGCTTGCAGCCAAAAACTTGCTGAAAGACTCACGGCTAAGGCAAAAGATCACCTGTAGAGGTCATCCACTCAGCTGAGACTGAAGCTTGATTCTGAAGCTAAGCAGCCAGGCACAGTGTGTCAGACGCAAAACTGTGATGAATGGCTTTGCAGGTCTGCTTCAAGAAGATACCGAATCAAGAACGCTACGGCAGCGATCCTTTGCAGCAGGTTGAGGTCCCAACTATGGTCTGCCTTCCTGTAGAGGAATGACCTGGCTATGCTCCAGACTCCAGACAGTGCTTGGGCGAAGGAAGGCGTAGAACATAAAGGGGCAGGGGTCTGAAAGGGAGCAGCGCATCAATACCAAGTAGTTCCAAGCCGTCGGCAAGCAGTCTCAGAGAATGAAGGAAAGTAAGCTGAGGCTGAGGCTGAGCCACAGGAGCCATCGTCGTGCAGCGGTTCGACCTGAGGCAGGCAGCATGTGGTTTGTTTTGCTTCAGCATGAAGAGAAAAGAAAGCAAGGACAAGATAGAATGTGTGCGCATGTACAGAATAACACAGCAAGAATAGCCCGTACGCCATGATGGATGTTAGCGCCCAGAATTGACACATCCAAGTAGGAGGCAAATGCTGATCCGAGCACCAAGGTCCCCGCTTCAAGAAGGCAATGTTAATGATGCCCTGGCAGCAGTCAGAGTCAGAGTGGTGGCCCATTCAACACATGTACAAGCAGTGGCAGCGCCAGCATGCACGGGAAACATTTTTCTCACGCGTGAGCAGCACTCTCGTAGCTACCGCCGAGCAGGAGTTCTGGAACGCCCTCGAACCTGGAATGACTCTTGGAACCCCAAAAAATGCCATCCAGAATTTAGCCTTTAACATCCCCAGAAATTGCAAATAGAACCCACAGATACAAGGTGTACAACAACATCAGCAAGGGGTCAGACGAGGACGGCTCAGCTGGAGCGTGTTCAAGGCAAGGCCCTCACGCTGGCGACGATCCAGGTCCAGCTGTCCAGGGAAGGTCACATAGAGGTTTAATTAAGCACTCCACCAAAGCAACCCTATGTAGAGCTAAGAAACCCTATGCCCAAGAGACGCCGCGAAAGCCACCCCAAAGGCATTTTCAGAACTCGAGCAACCTCCAGTGCAATGGCCTGCCTTTGCTCGCCACGTTCTCGGCCACCAAGCGATTGTTTTCATGGACCAGCGCGGTTTTCTCAAGGCTGGCTTCGGTACCCAGCTTGCTCAGCCGCTGCTTCAACCATGTGATCTCCAGGCTTTGGTCTTTGATATGCTCCGTCTTCAAAGCCAGCTCATGCCGAACAGCTGCGAAACTGCGGTCTCCTTTCTCAATGTTCAGCTTCTGAGAAGCAAGCAACATAGAATCACGGGCCTGCGCATTTTTGAGATCAGTGTTTTCATTCTTCAGTTCGCGGTTCTGCTTCTTGAGATCCTCCAGCTGATCACAAGCAAGCGTCATAGAATCACGGGCCTGCGCGTTTTTGAGATCAGTGTTTTCACTCTTGAGTTCACGGTTCTGCTTCTTGAGATCCTCCACCTGAGCTTGCAACGTTGCCAACGCCTCGCTGTTCTGCTTCTTCAGATCCTCCACCTGAGCTTCCAACGTTGCCAACGCCTCGCTGTTATCTCGTGCCTTCAACTCTGCGATCTCCGTCTCAGCGCGGGCAAGAGCTGCGCGGACTTCAGCATTCGCAGTCTTCTCCACAACTTCAGACTCCACTTCCGTTGCCCACAAGTTTCCTTCCGCAACCTGCAGCCTCTCGTGACTGAGCAGAAGTGAGCGCTCCAAACTATCGCGTTCAGATTTGTAGACGCCTGCCAAGCGACGTTCTCTGCGGAGCCGGGAGTTCCCATCTTCAGGAGGAGGAGCGTTGGAAGACAATGCCGGCTCACCCTGCGCTGGGTCAACCTGAGCGGCCTGAGCTGCCTCAGCTTTCTTCTCTTTTTGTCGCAGCTTCTGTCGAAGCTATTTCTCCTTGCTAACCATGGCGTCGCCGCGTCGGGATTCGCGATCAATCAATGATTCCAAATCAAAAAAAGCGCGATGAAGCCCAGCGTGACTGAAGCGGCTGCCCGGCCAAACCTCCTAAAAAAGAAAGTTCTATATCCAATTGTCCAATAATAAATACAACGCCGGCCCACGTACACGCGTACAAGATAAGCCAATAATCCGCAGCAGCGGCGACCAACAAAAAATGGAACGTTCCAAAGGATATTGCAGATACTGCAGCGAGCTAGGCGACGCCAAGTGAGTCCTTGGGCTGCATTCCGGGGTTTGTGGCTGGGGTTCCTAGAAAACCTTAGCATGACAGGCTCTGCGGCTCCAAAACGTGCTCAATTCTTGCGCATTTTTGCCAGTGCTGTAGGATAGTGTAGGTTTGTGGCCGCATTCCACACAAAGGCCCATAGTGTCCCCCTACAAGTTGCAGGTTGATTAATTGATGTAATTGATTAGAAGTAAGTATTCGGAATGAAAGAACGATGAATGAATCCCTAACCTCAGGATGCGGGGCTGAGTTTGAATGTGGATCTACAGTTAAAGACCAGGCACACAGGCACACAATGGATATCGGTCTCAGTCTCGGCCAAAAATCGTCGGCTCCAAAAGAAGCAGCGAGGAGAAATGGCAGAAATGCAGAACAGCCTAGCCTACACCCGAATTTGAAGTTGAGCATTCTTGGCTCTGCTGGTGAATCTGCCACGCTTCTCTGGCTCCCAGGTATCCCTTTCAATGATTTTCAGCAAGTGTGTTTTATGGATGGGATTGCGAGATTGGGCTAACATAAAAGGGAGTGCCGAATTCAAGTTAGGCTGACATGTGGCAAGGATTGCGGGATTGATGTTGTGCAAACTCTGAATTCTGAAATAGTCGTCCAGCCTGAATAACTGCAGAACTGCACATGTAATGGGCATCACGGACCTATCACCCCGGCACACTTACCCCAGACCAGTGCAGAGGCGTCAAGTAGCTTCTGCT
>CAJNIZ010008624.1:0-30526 GCA_905231905.1 Symbiodinium pilosum
CCCCCCCCCACCCCCCCCCAAAAAAAATGGATTAACGGCGGGTAACCCAAGAGAGGATAGTATACTGCGGTGTCTGGTGGGGGTCTTGGTTATGGAGCCCATGAGAAATTCTCGCGACCTCGCCCGACGTCAATACAGAAAAAAATCGCCAAAGTGCCAAAAACCTGAATCGCAAAACCCTGAACCCTAAACTTTTTCCCTAAACCCTAAACTGTTTTGGAAACAATCTTTTAACTGGTGCTGTGTAGAGCAGTTCAGACCCTTGAGCGGCAGTCTGCTTGGAAGATGCTTTCAGTTAAGACTGATTAGGGTCTTTGGTTTAGGGTTTCTTGTTTACCCTAATCTTCTAACAGGCTGGGTAACTGAGGCGGTTAAAACCTTCAAAGTAACCAGGACGGTTCCGTCATGGAGAATTTTTTGAGGGTACCGAATTAGGAGGGCATATAGGTCATGAACATATCTCTTTCTCATTCGATTTCTTTCTCCAAGCGGTGGTCAGCGCTTCCAAGCTGCTGCTATGACTCTCCTTATCTTCCAAGTTCAGGACTAAATACAAAGATAATTCCACCCAAATCAAATCGAATTCCGACAGAAAGAATATTTACCTCAGCTTGGGTACCTATAGATTCTGTAAAAAATCTACATAAGCTAAATCTAAGTCTCGGCTTCAGCTTGCGCTTGAGCGCAAGAATCTTCATGCGACCCATCTTGAGCATCCATCGGGTAAACGATTTCGGCTTCCGGGGAGCCTTCAATGACACTCCTAGGCACATGGGGAGCCACATGCAAACAACCATAAGTTCAGGAATCTTGCTTGCTTCACAGGCCAGCTACTATATAGCTGAGATGTGGGCTTTTCAGCCATCCCATAGAATCTTCGCCCGCAAAGTTGTGGGTATAACGTGTGTTGTACCCTTGGTGCTTGCCAGCGCAAGCGCATGCATAAGATCAGTGCGTGGGGAATCCAGAGTACACAAAACTTGAAAGAGCAGGTATTTCGGAATGAAATGCGTCAGGGTGCGCCAATCTCGAGCTTGCTTCAGCAAATGCGCCATAGCCTGGGGCACACACATTGGAACTCAGCTCAATATAGCATCAAACGTGTGCTTGCAGAAGCCCGCGTATTGCTAGCCAAGCCACATGAAATTTCGGTTTCATGATCCAAGACAGAATCCCAAGCCTCAGATGTTCGAGATTGAGCTTCTATTATAAATGGAATTCGAAACGATCACAGTCCGGGCTATAATTTACAATTTCTTCAGCGCAGGAGCCGGCAGGATAACATCGTGAGCGTCCTATGGCACCGCAGGAAAGACATCCCAGCATCGTATATATCCGAGGATTCAGCTTCAGACCTGATCAGATCATGATCAAGTCCCCCATAGCTTCCGACCCTAGACCAAAAAAAAACTAGAAAAAGTCCAAGAAAAATAACTTCAGAAAAATCCCTGTAATTAGCCTATATATAGAACACCCTAATTAAATTTTAAGCCCTAAAATCCTACAATCATTTGCAATGGCTGCAAATATCGCTGCGCCCGCTCAGAGAGGCCAAACCATCGGGCCAAAGAAGTCCTAATTGGCTGGGTTAATTATGGGTATAAGGGCGTATCACTTAATTCGAAAATCCCAAAAAATCCGGATTCAGGAGGATATATTATCTAGATACTGAACTAGATCACAGGGCAAGAGTCAAAGCCATAGCATTGAGACTGAGCCTTTCGTTTCCGGGATTGTTTGCAGCTGCATTGCGGCAAACGTGTGCCAGCCACTCCAAGACCACTCTTGCATTGAAGGCTTTCGAAGTGAAGTAGTACCCATGACAAGCTTTGATCAAGTGCCTTTCCCTAAAGAGCCGCTGCGAGCAGGGAACTTTATGTTGTAGGCGCCAGCTCTTGAAGTCCTCAAAAGCCGTCACCAGGCATTCATCGACGGACTTGCAGGCTCTATCCCCAAATATTCCTGATGCCACAAGGAGTTCCCTTAGCTTGCTCGAACTGTCGCTTAGAGTGCCGATTATAAATGGAAACCCAACCAAGAACCCCCAACCTGGAATTTAAATGAGAACTTGGGGGACTCTAGCTATGTCTTCTTAATTATAATTGCACTAGAAGAAATCCTGAATGAAAAGGCTTGCCAGCGTCAAGGCCCCACCGCTCGCTGTGTGAACCAGTCCAAGATTACACACATGCATTGAACAGAACTTGATCATGGAAACGTGGAAGCCCCGTAGGTGCAAGAGGGGACCTTGGTCTGTATAACCCTGGTATACGTAGAGTAGCATGAGGTTGAACCGTTTTTTTTTTTAATTATTGAATGTGATTATATGATTTGCTAGTTTCGGGCCCAAAGTAGGAAAATAATTCAGATTGTCGTACGTGTTACCAGCTTAAATTAATTAGCTAGACTTCGGGATCAAAAACTGAACTAAATGCAAAGTGTGCAACTCAGGGTTCCAGGCCTCACTTTCCTGTTGATAAACGCTGCAGTGCTGATCTCTGTTCCAACCCAGCCCGCTGTATCCCCAACATCATAGTACCTCAAGTCGGAATCAGCAGCCTCTGCGTCACATAGAAAACAACATTCCCGAGACACGGGGGTGGCCTTGAGTCTCAATATTCTTTCATGATATTTCCAATCTCCCTTCAGTTCACTGCGCGCGTAAAGGTGGTTGCCTGCCATTCTGCGCCCTGCAAGTGCAGCCTTCTTCGGTGGCAACGCCTCTCCGCAAGCATCAGTTGAAGGGTATACACCAGCGAATGCAGCATTGCAGCAGTGCACGATGTGCCTAAGAACAGGAGTCAGCGTTTTCAGGTTGTCATGAACCATGTGGGCATCCTGCGTGCAGAATAAAAGGAATTGACCTTGGCGAACCCCCTTGGGCTTGAACAGGGTTAGCGATAGAAAGATTCCCGTCACCTTGTCCTTGGGATCCCCAAGGACACACTCATCTCCATAGAGCGAAAAAGGTATATGATCATCAGTCCCAGGGAAGGAAGTGGCAAATGGCATACCATTGGCCCGCAAGTGACTCCAGAACCTGTGTGTTTCCTCCATTGGACAGCGAATGTTCAGCTCCGTGTGTAAGTAGTCCAGCAGCTCATGCACATCAATAACCGGAACCTTCGCTTCAACCTCTCTCAAAGTACCATTGACCATTTCAGCAACAGGGACCACCACTTCCGTTGGTTCCTAAGTTAGCTAAAGTGCTTGGTTCTAGTTTGGCACTTGAGTAGCTCAAATCCAATCTGAAAAACTGCTCCAACAAGATAACTTTCCCATTATGCTGCCCTGTACCTATCATAAAACCATATATATGAGCATCCTGCCTATAATTTCCTAGGTCCTAGTACCCCCTTTGTGAACTCAAAGTTCATGGTGCAAGTCCAGGGGCCAGAGGTATCTGCACATGTTTGAAGAAGTCTCGGGCATAATTCTTCGGTGCGCGATACCGCAGTAACCTTTGCATAGTCTTGCCCTTGAACTTCTGGTTTGCTTCCTGCACACGAAGAGAACTAGCTGGTTATTAGTTCGGAAGTCCGATCTGGCCTGAAAGCTGCAACGCGCATCCTCCATAGCTGCTCCAACAGTTTTTGCCTTAGCTGCGAATTCTAAGGAGACATGATGACAGCACTTGCTGCGACAAATGATGCAGACAGCACCTTTGCAGCAAAGAGTCGCCATCGGAAATCCTCTCCAACATATTTTGCAAGAGTCCCGACTCATGATCACCACCAAGATCTAGATCTTCATCAGCTGGAGTCACTGATCCTGGCACGTGTCATATGAGGCTGCACGAAAAAAAACTTCTAAGCATGAAGTCCCTGCATGCAAAATTTTGATCAGCATTGCGCATGCAGATCCAGTCTCGCCTTGAAATGGCTAGCTTTCCATGATTGTCATCAGCGCTAGATCAAAATCTCAGCAGCACAAAGCAGCAAACACCGCTCTCGCAGAGTTCAGACCAGACCCTACATACCTTCCAACAGTGCCACAGCTCAGGTATGGCTCCATTCGATTCCAGACTTGTGGAAGCTGCGCTGCAGCACCCGTGGCTGCTACGTACCCCATTCCGCAACTTCTGTCAGCAATCGGGCTTATACGAAGGTCGATATGATGGGGAATTCGCTTGCCACAAATCAGGTTTAGGAAAAGCCGCAATTTTAGGGTTTCGGGTTTGTATGGGGATGATAATTACAATTAACAGGTTTCAGGGCTTCTAATTATTATTTGAGAATACGCTGATAAGCTCCAAACCCAACAGAAGTGCAGAATCAGCAGTTGAGGCCAAGGTTCATCCCTGGCAGACACAACGTGGAAAACATTCAAAATCAGTGGTGGCTTCACGTGTATAGTCTCCCATGCCCATGCAACACCGTATGACATGAAGCTTCCAAATCACTTCTTGCCACCACTGCCGCTGCCCTTATCCTTGTTGCATGCTTTGGTGAACCGTTTGTAGCATTCATCAAACTTCTCACATGCTTCCAGCAAGCTTTGCGTCAGGTCGGGCATGGTCTCCACCTATTGTACGGGTTGCAGTTGGGATAGGGAAAATGTTGTCCACCATTCTAACCACCCAAGTACTTGTATAATGACGCCCTGAACCCGATCTAACAATTCTAATAAACACACTTGATCAAATCGCAGCCCTTACCCCTGTAAGGTACTATGATGATCGGGGATCAGAGTTTTCCTAGTCAAAACCCCGGTGAGTTTTCACACATGTGCAGACATGGGGGCCTCTACCACAAAACATGAGGTCTATTATCTATAGGGTCTATTATATGAGCTTTTTATAATTTCCTATGATTATAATAATAGAATTATTATTCGTATTTTATAGGGTATTCGAGTTCAGCCTTTGAAGGTGGAAACCAGCTGGGTAATATCACCCTCGCTATGATAAAAAGAAGTACGATTCAAAACTATAGCCAAGGTTGCACCTGCTCAGCATCGTTGGCCGACTGGAGTTCCCCGCGGGCCTTCTGGATCACAAGTGCCTCGGACAAATTTCTACAACATGTCAGCTACATGCTTTAATTTAAATTTGCCGCTGGAGCACTTGCTCTGCAACATCCTGCTTCATCGCCTTGAGGAGGTTCTTCGCCCTTAGCTTGCGCAAGTATCATATCATGATCGTAGATAGCTAGGAGACCACGCACACTGTACGATGTAACTAGTCCAAGGCACTCTCCTTCGGTGGTGGCCTTGTCTGACTCCACTTTCGAAGCTAACTTGATCTTGTCAGTGGCCTTGTCAATGGCCTGGATCCAGGGTCTTATCCCAGGGGTATGTGTAGGCGTATATTATAAACCCATATACTAATTATAAACCCTATATAATATAAACCCTAATAAACCCTAATTAAAACCAACTAGCAAATTTAGGTACGAAGAGTATTGCAAGACACCTTCTTTGCTTTAGCCTTTGTTTCCTTTGCAGCTTTCACTGCTTCCTCATCCTCCGTCAAGGCTTTCTTCCCCTTGGCTGCGGCTTTGGTCTTCGCCTTCGCTTTCGCTTTTGCTTTGCTTTTCTTGGGGCTTTTTTTCTTTTTCTTGTCCTTGCTGGACCTTGCCTTTGCTTTTCTTTTCGACACTTTCGGCGAAGGGGTTGGCTTAGCCTCACACTCATCATCATCATCATCATCATCATCGCTGTCATCTGTTGACGTGCTGCCTTCCCCCTCGGCTTCAAACACATTTTCCAGCTCCTCCTCATCCACATTCTCCTCGGTGTCGTCGTGGAGGCACAGGTACTGCAGCATATCCTGGCAGCACACGCACGGATCGTAGCTGGTACCTAGGGAGGGGATGGGGTTTATAGTTGTGAGTTGCGGGGTCTGAAAATTCCTGATGGCAACCCATATATTAAACCCATTATAAGTTATAAACCCTCCTTGTATTATATTAGAAACCCAGCCCATGCAGTAAAATTCCTGATGGCAACCCTATATTGTATAATTAAACCCTATTATATTTATAAACCCTATAATATACCCTCCTTATAATATATTATCATTAAAAACCCAGCCCACACAGTCCTCCCGGCCCGGCATCTCAGGATGCTTTCGGATCTCCGCCAGGCTTCTCTCAGGATCTGCCTCTTTGCTCTCCTTCATAGCCGTTGCCACCTCCGTTCCCCACTTGCTGCACATCTCACTGAACAGCATCCAGCGTCGAAGGCCGGCTTTTCGGTTCTTTTTGCTGGACCGGAGCCGGATCAGCAACCTTGACTTCTGCCAATTCTCATTGGCAGTAAGCCAATGCTCGAACAGCACGGAACGCTGGCTCGAGTTGGACTTTGCTTTCTCCGCCAGCTTCACAATCTCCTTCGGGCAGTGCGGACCTGGGCTAGGGGCAAAATTTCTTGGACAAATTTGGTTTCGTGGGAAAACGTACAATCATGCAATGGGGTCTCGATCATGATCAGGAATTCCCATGTTAGTAATAAATTATATTATAATTTACAATTGTATTATTATTATTACTGATTGTCTACTCCGATTGCAAATCTAGTGGCTCACGAGGCTACGGTAGAAGCGCATATTTCGCGCGTGCAAGCGCTTTCTTCTTGCCGCCTTTTCCGCCTTTTCTTTGCTCATTTCCTTTTCCTGGCCAGTTTGCTCATCTGCAGCCGGGGTTGGTATCTCCTGGTTGGATCCGAAGGTTTTGCTATGCTCGTTCGTGCTATCCTCAGCTGCCTTCTGCTTCTCTCCTTTCTCATTGTTGCCTGCAGCTGTAGCTTGCTTGATGTCTTGCTGCTTGTCAGATGCCTTGCGCGAGGCCTGGCACCTGTCAATGTCTTCGACCACCTGCTGGAGCTGCTCACTTGTGAGGTGGTCAACAGTTTGGCCCCTCTGCAGCAGGCTTTGCAGCGTTGGCATGCCATGCGGGGTTGACATGTCAACTTTGGGGGAATCTCTATTCCACCAATCATACGCTTGTCCCCACCATCCTCCACCTTGCCCATGGCTAGACCAGGATGAGGAGTCCCAAGAATCCCCACCCCAACGATCCCATGAACTGCCGCTCCAACCCCAATCATTCCACGCATCGCCACCTCCTGAGGCTGTCCCTGGGCAGCTGCTTTCACGCTCATCCGGATCCTGGCAGGGGAAAGACGCTAGGGCCGCTGGGGTCAACCCAAAAAACGAGTATAATTATGTCGCATAGAATATATTGATCAAATCCTATCTAGATAGGGATAATAAAATATTTCAGCCATGAGGTTGCACATGATCACATTTTGCTGCCTGCGTGCTGCAAGCATACTTGGAGGATTATATCGTACAGGGCCGGAGATTTAAGTTATAACTAGATATATATATATATATCATATATATATATAATCACTAGCTAGTGGGACCCAAGTATTATCGCCATGATATATAACGCCTCTGTATAGCTATAATATATATATATATACTTACGTATACTTCCGTTCGTTGAAATATACCCCTTATACTGAAGCGAAGCTGAGAATTGAAGCCGATGATTATTATGTACATGTATGAACTGCTTGGAATCTGAGGTTACTTGGAGTTCTACAGGCGACGCGGGATGATCCAATGGTGCACGCAAGGACTTTCCAGTGTAGCCCGTTTATGCAAACTAATTAGCATAAATTAGGGTTGATAAAGGGTTTGGAGTGGTTATTATAGGGAATATTCATGTGATCAAGGTTTCAGGTTATAGGCTTATAAGGGTTTAGGCCAATTTATATCTGGGATAATGAGCACATGTATATTACAAGTATAACTAGCACCCCACAATAATTATTAAATACCCTTTTAGATATCTGTCCTGGCCAGCACTCTTGTCCACAGGGCTTCGGCAAAGTCTTCGCCTTTTCCCCGTAGATTTCGGACTCTTCTTGGCATTCTTATACGGGGTCTGCACAGGCTGGGTCTGCGTAGACAGGTCAGGAGCTTCGTTGTTCGCACCAGGGATGCTTTTCAGGTCACTGCTAGAGGTCTTCGGGGAGCCTTCTGGATGACTGGTGGTCTTCCGGGAGCCTTCTGGATGACTGGTGGTCTTTGGGGAGCCTTCTGGATGACTGGTGGTCTTCGGGGGGCCTTCTGGATGACTGGTGGTCTTCGGGGAGCCTTTTGGATGACTGCTGGTGTTCGGGGAGGCTTTCTCAGCACTGCTCTTCGGGGAGCTTTTCAGGTCACTGCTCTTTGGGGAGCCTTTCAGGTCATTGTTTCCCTCTGCAACATCATCCCGCATGGTAGGCAGGGACTCATAGGCTTGGGTCTCCTCCTCCTGCAAGGTGTCTCCAGCCTCTAGCAGCCTTTGCTTCTTCCTGCTGTTCGGGGTGCGTACAGCCAACGCTGGACGTGGGCTTTGGATTTCAGCCTTCACATGTACATCGGCGGGCCTTTCACTTTTCACCAGGGGATTACCTTCTTGGGAAGGAGCCGCTGGCGCTGCCTCACCCTCTTCTGCGAAGCGCTTGCTTTCTTCAAAGCAGGTACCTTGGCTGATATAGAAGCAGCCGACATCCACAAAACTCACCGTTACATGGAAAACTATAATGGTGCCATGATGCCTTTTAAAGCGTTCGCTTTCATAGCTTCGGCTGCTGCTAGAGCTTGCGCTACGATAGGAGGCACTTCAGGTGGAATCATGGCGACCGCAACGGGGTGCCACCAGGATAGGAAGCAGAGAAGAAGCATGAACATTTTGTAGAAAACCCAGGTTAGTAGAAAACCCTCAAACCTTTGAACCCTATATTAAACCTCTAATTAGCTGGAGAAGTCCTTCTACGTTATAACATGAAGATGCACGAGCAAATGTGCAACAATCATGATCATGTGCAAGAGCAGCTTGAGAAAGCATACATGCCATGATTTTTCGAGGTTGTCAAACAAGATGCAGCAACTGGAAACCATAAAAATCATTAAGATTTTGGAGCCTCAAAACCTCAGTGCCTGAGAGTCACGCGAGAGTCACGCTTGAGTCACGGGTAAACAGGGCGGTTCACGAATCCCTCTTACTGAGCTATGAGGAGCCCATGTACCAGAGTCACGCCAGAGTCACGCCATAGTCACGGTAGAGTCACGCTAGGGTTTCTTGTCCAAAAACGTTGAAACGCATAGGATTTTCCGAAAAAAAACAACAACATTGTAATATATAAGCTTTCTTTCAAGCCATGTTTTCGCAAATTGCCCCCTGATGCCTTTAGACATTTCTGAGCAAAGCCTATTTCCTGAACGCTCTAGAACATGAATACATAATAATACATTCCTCGAACCCCCACTGATCAGGAATTGGAACATGGTGGCACACCGAAGAGAATCTTCGAGCCTTGCTTGCAATCCACTGGATTTCGAGGGTCTGCGCCAGAGTGACAGACAATTTTTCTAGCAGCAGGTGTATAATATAAGTGCTGGATCCTCTCGAATTGACCATCGCGTGGTAATTGGGACTGGCAAGGCCAAATTAAGACCATACATGCTAGCACACCAGCAGTAATTACCTTAGTCTAGCGGGAAAAGCGGCTTGAAGCGCCCCGCAGACTGCTCCTGTTTCAGGAAGTCTTTCACATCTCCGAGCTCTGCGTGCTGCCATTCGAGTGGTGCAGCAACCTGGAGATTGAAGATTTTAAGAGTGTGTGGGTATTAGCTTAGATCTATAGTAGGGTATAATTATTGATCAGAGTGTGTACTGGGTTATATTGATACACGCAATTTTGGTGGCTTTGGGAGGGTGTCTTCGGAACAATTCTCGATTCAGTCATATCACATCATGGATTACCTGCGTTAAGTAATTATAAAAGATACCTATCTTATAATTATGATCATGATGGACCAATATTACAACAAGCCATATAAATTCCT
Organism: Symbiodinium pilosum; assembly: GCA_905231905.1. NCBI lineage: Eukaryota > Dinophyceae > Suessiales > Symbiodiniaceae > Symbiodinium > Symbiodinium pilosum. The sequence goes on from CAJNIZ010008624.1 coordinate 9,845, forward strand.
AGATGTGGTAGGTATAGGAGTCTTAGCTTATAAAATCAAGATGGTCAAGTAGCTGGGGGCTGAAGTTCCGCCAGCTTAACGTGGCCTTGCTCGAGCCGCTGCTTCATCTTGTGTCCATGCTTTTCCTGATCATCATGACAGTACGTACAACTACCGGTACATCGGTAGGACGTATTAGCTAGCTTTATGGGGTTGATCATGATCAAGGCTTAGGTTGGGTACTGCCCCCACTCGAGTTGGGCTAGTATGTACTATACCTGTATACCGTAATTAAACCGTCATAGGAGCCTCTATATATTCATATAAGAGCATGTATATCTAGTTATACAGACTATATTGGGGGCAGGACCCAAGGTTTATAAGGGCATAATTACTACAGGGTTTTAATAAAGGGAAGCTAATTAGATCAGCTGAGACTCCACATACCTCAAGTGAAGCCGAAGAATCTTGCTGCAGAATTTCCGAGGGTATTCCTGCGTGAGCTTCAGAAATTTGCCTCCACTCCTGAGTCGAGCTTTGATCTATATCCTGTGCTAGACTGCACTGTACACATGTGCAAGCTGCCAATATATTGGAGCAAGTGACACCGTCTTGCGGCCATGTTTGTTCACACCCTTGACCACTACACCATCCGAGGACAATCCCAGCTGAGAACGCTTCTTGGAAGTCAGACGCCGGGCCAGCTTTGGAATGAATCCCCTTGGGACAAGCACTTCGATAATTAGCTATAGGGTTATTATTATACATTTATTATAATAGGGTATAATATAGTGTAGATATATGGGTTTGAAATGAAATTAGGGGGAACTCATGTAATTATAGAGAAATCTACGAACTTTGTGGGGCTAGGACATGTGGGACAATTACCCCGAAACCCAGAGAAGTATGTGCTACGACGTGATCAATGCCCAGGTACAAAGTGCCGTAGGCATAGCTGCCCTTGCAAGAGAAGTGCCCATACAGGCCCATCCAACTTAGCTAGACTCATGATTGCATGCAGGGTTCTGTGGAGGATTTACGTATGCATACCCAGTCTGAGGCTGTAGCAAGAATGTGCGATGTACTGGGACAAACTTTCGGAGGACTTTTTTGATGTGTTGATAGTAGATCAAGCGCTCCATCTTGGATGACATCGGCTGCTCCAGCAGGAAATAGCATTGCCGGACTGTAATGAGGAGGATCAGCAAGCAGACGCGTGCTGCAAGCCTTAGATTGCACTCGAACAGAAAAATCCTCAAGTAGACTTATCATAGCACATGAGCTCGAGTAGACCGAAGCTATAGGTAGGAAGTCTGATCAGCCCAGACTCGTGTTTGCCTGCCTCACGTACTCCAAGTCTTCTCGACCAAATGGCTCTTCCAGTGTCCGTTGGGACGTTGCTGAATTCATATACACAAATGAACTGCATGGCAAACCTATGGTCGCCAAGCCTTGGGGGGCCATTTTCAGGATGGAACGCACTGCGGATATGAATCCACACCTGGGTCCAAGCTGCAAGAATGCGCTGCTCCTGACCGCTAGCTTGTAGTGTATCCCTTTGCAGATCAGTAGCGTAGACAAAAGATTGTCATTTATCGGCCGGCTTCGGATTTCCATATATTCACTGAGATGTCATCAGACCAAGCGATGTGCACATGTTGCATTGATGATGATCACTCCACCACACGTGTGCAAAGAAACATGTTTGCAGCCTAGCCACCTGCGGTACCCAGCCAAGCCTATAAAAGGATCACTTGACCGAAAACGAGTTCACTACTTTAATTAAATAGTTGGAAGCTAAGGATGGAGCAGTACTCTCGCTGCATGTTGCGGCATCCGGCGAAGACATCGAAGTGGAATCTATCCTGGCGCGGAGGCAGGATAAATTATATATATATACACGAATGAACTCGAGAATAGATTTTTCCAATTCTACTCGAATGCTGATTGGTCCCGAAAGCTCATACTCGGAGGGGAATTCTGCGAAACATAGTCAGCAACATGGATCCTTATAGCACAGGGTTACAGGGTTGATTGTGATAGTTGCATGCAGCACATGCAAGATTACATAATTTTCCAAGCAGCAAGACCGGGTCAGCTGCCATCAGGAGCAGCAAGGATGCTGCTGAGGTGCTCAAAGCCAGCGGACTTTTCCGCATCCACTCATGAGCAAACGCATGCGCAGCCATCATGAAACTCGAAGGTATAATTTATTTGCCGTGGCAAATGTGTTCTGCGTCCGAACTTTCGCATTCATTCCCCTCAATTGCAAGGAGCCATCTAGAGTTATATGCGTGTAGCCCACGTGATTGACCATGTGCGTTGTACCAAAAAACTGCAAAAAATCAGCACACTCTCTCGCCTGCACCTTGTACATGTACAATGCAATATGTCAGCCTGACATATTCTCAATCGCGCTTTTTGCCATGAATGTTGCCAGCACACCTGACTCACGGATCTTGTAGACCCCAAAATCACCATTTAGGTGCGGGCACGAACAGGACTATACACTATCAGCCCCGAATCTTTCTAGACCTCTTCTTGCGGCGCACGCGCTTGCTCGCCTTGACTCCTGCCTCAGGCTCTACATCTGCTGCAGCTGCCGCCGCCGACGGCCACTCTGGATTAAGCCAGCGTGCAAGCTTCTTCGCCACTCGAAACCTGAGATTGGATCAGCTAATATAGAGCCTAGAAAAATCACCTGGGCCCATACAAGTATATTACAATGATAAATCTGGCGTACACATAGAGGGATCCCTATAGCTAGATTATAGTAGTATAATATAATAATACAAACCACTCACGTAAGTCACAGACCTTTATAAACCCTGAAACCCTTTTAAGTAAAACAATTTGCGAACCAGCCACACGTCCTCGAGGTTTGAAACATCCCCCTTCGTCCAAGACAAGCTCACACCACCAACGTTATTCACCTCACATCAAACCCACAATGCGCATTTGTAATGTGGAATTAAATGAGTCCAGCAATCCAACCTTGATCGGCAGCGTCTCATACTCTCTGACCTCAATAGCTCGATCCTCACCAACTCCAGCGATGTAGAATGAGCCTTGCAGCCTCAGAACTCCAATGGGATGCATTGCCACGTTACGTACACATACTAGACAAAATTGGGGTTCATTTTTTGCAAGTCAGCAGCTGCACACCTATCGTGCTCGCTTCCGGGCCATACTCCTCGATGACACGAATGGCTGGCTTGATGGTAAAGGACCTGAGCATATGGGCAGATCTGGGGTCAGTTAAATATTTACAATGCAGCTCAATCGAATGTCGGAAAGTTGATGACCAATTGAGTTGAGTTGCGTAATGTCCGCGGTGTCCTTGGGCACGATCATGCTCTTGTCCAGCGGCTCGTACTTACGCAAGTCTCTCAGGACCCGCTCTTTCACATCCTTATAATGTTGCGAGCACTTTATATGTCATATGAAATTTTAAAATTCAGCCGAAAGTCTTCAACTCGTTTCCTTGACTTGGGCATGGGGTTGTTCTCACCATACTTGATAGGCGGCTTCCGCTTGTGGGCCAGGGACGGAGTCCACCCAGTTGGCTTGCGCGCAGCCTCAGGTTAAAGTTGCAAGAGGTAGGTGCCATATATGGTCAAAACCGGAATTATTTTTGATCATTGAAACAAGACACCCCGCCATCCTCATCATCAGCATCTTCATGGCCATGATCATCCTCACAAGCTTTCGCCTGGACATTTCGCCGCTTTTTCCTGGCCTTTTTCTTGGGTGACGGGGTGACGACCTGTTCATCAAGCTCCATAGCAGCCATAGCAGCTGCGGAAGCATCATCTGCATGGGTAGCCTGAGATGCGTAAATAAGGAGCACACATTACTGCGCGGACAACAGTGTACAGATCTAGCCAGCTAGCCGAGGTAGAAAAAATGCAACCCAGTAGCCCACCACTCCATCTCCTCGCGCTCTTCTGGGCCAGCCTCATCACTATTATCTTCATCGAAGTTCAGGCGGCGCCTGACATTCTGCGCAGCACGATCACTCTTGGCTGCACGTGCAGCCACTTTCCTTTTCTTCTTTGCAGGATCCGGTTCTGCTCGAACCTCTTCCAGCATCGTTTCCTCTTCCTTTTGCAGCTCAGCTGCCTCACTAATTACGTCATCATCCTCACGATGCTTCTCTTGCTTGCCCTTGCTCTTTGCTTTCGCTTTGCCTTTTGCCTTTGCCTTCGCCTTTGCCCTTTTCTTCGGGGAGGGATGCTCATGATCATCATTCTCACCTGAACGCGCATTCTTGCGCAGTCGTCGCTGCGCCTGGCCCAGTGCAATACACAAATTCGAAGTGCGCACACTCTAGCTTATAGGAATCAAAAGTGCAGGGGATCCGGCCTGAAGTAATTCCATCTCATCATCATTCGATTGAGCTTTCAAATCAGATATCGTCTGCTCAGCTTGCAGCATCAGCTTTGTTGGAACTTCCGGCACGACCGGCGTGAGAGCCTTCCTGCCCTCCTCCGGGTTTTAATGATCATGAAACATTTTTTAAAGCTGTTGGCACTCGAAATCCCAGCAACATGTGATCATATATGGGTCCTCAACATCGGTAGCCGCCACAGAGGTGGATTCGCAAGCAGGATGGTCCCCAACTTTCCCATGAGCCTCGAAATAATCACATGTATTCACGCATGAGAGTTCAACACAACTATCATGAATCGATCATCATGATGCACACTCACCTTGGCTTTGGGGCTTTTCATCTTCTTCGGAGATGGGCTAGTGGATGTCAGCGACTGCAAACTGGTTGGACGCGTCAGAGGTTTCGCCTGCGTGCCATACAATTATTAATTATACGTTTCAACAATAGTTGCAATCTTGCTGCGCCGATCCTTGCGCAGCTTCATGCCATCATCATCAGAACGCGCACCAGGCTGGGCCTCGATGAGTCATGTAAATTAATTACGTTTAACAGGGCTAACCGACAGAACATGCTACGTTAGCTTGTACAATTCCGGCCAAGTAACTACATCTTCGGGATCTGTCGGCCCAGGTGGCACTTCATCGACTCTCTCCTCCATGAAACATTGGATTTTTTTGGAATTCCTCATAACACCGGCAGCACAGGCGCAGTACAGAATGGCTTATCCTGATCCAGCATAGGGCGATCCGACACACCAGGCTCCTCCAGGAAAACGAGATTGAATTCGCAATCACACATGTGCAATGACCCTCGGTCCTCTAGCTGATTCTGATCTCGGTGATCCAGGCGACCAGGCTCCTTTAAAGAAATACACACGCGTCAAGTCTAGTGGCACACACATGTACAACTATTGCAATTCAGAAGCCTCTAGCTGATTCTGATCTCGGTGATCCACGTGACCATAAGGCTCCTCATGATCAGGGCAAACACATTACATAATTTATACTGAATTTAATTTCGAATGTACAACATGACGATCACCCTCCAGCCTCTGCTAGCTGATCCTGATCTGCGTGAATCAATGGACCACCAGGCTCCTGAATACAACTAGGTAGAATCGAACGTTTTACAAAAATAATGATATATTGCAATCTAGACTACTCGAACATGCACTGTGCCTTTTCCTGAACCTGCTCTGCAGCAATCTCCGTAGGGGTAGCAGTCTCCTGAATTGCTAGACGCGCAAGCACGAAAAAATGCGTTGCCACAAAATAGGTATAAAGCTCCTTCGAATCTATCCACGGCATATCTGCTGCGACCCCTTCTGCAGCTTCAGCATGGCCAGGGTCCTGGCTGAACGGATCAAATATGAAGGTGGGTGAGGGGTGTACATGGGTCATATGCGGAATCTGGGCCTCGGCTCGAACCAACTTTCCACCATCCATCCCCTAGCTAGCAGCTACGACAGACACCACAATTCAGATAAACACATGTTCAATCATGACTCGAAGAATTCCGAAATCATGCAAGCAAGCCACCTCACCTATATCACTTTCTTCATCATCAGGCACAAATATGGGTTGGGCATGCGGACGAACATAAATCACTTCGACGCCATCCTCAAACATCTCATTGAAGCCTCATGATCAGGAACTCATAATAAACATGTACACTGCAATGATCGATATGCCACACCATTTTATCAAGGGCCCAAACCCGGATCCAAGGCAACCTGCGTCTCCATGTTGTCCGTGCACATAGCTGGCTGCTGGGAATCCTTCTCGAGGTCCTCCTCAAGTAAATCGTTTTCAAACCACTTCCATAATCCATATTCATCATCATGATCCCCGTATATCCTTGGAGGAAGCTTTCGTATGCTTCACGATGTTTTTCAAGTAGCCCATTCTAGCATGGCCTTGCCTGAGTTCAGCGAGGTCATGGACCAAGGACAAATTTCGAAGCTATATGTGTTTGGCACATTCCTTGCAACCGCATCTGGCCTGGGCCCATCATTTTGGGCAGCTCGTCTCTTCACGTAAGCGGCAAGTGCCCGGTGAAGCCCAGCTTCTGTACCAGCCCAATCCTGAAAAAAAAAAGTCATGCATGCTGCGCATAGATCCCCTGCATATGTCCGATTAGACGGCTGTCCTCCAGCTCCTTCTTGGATGCAGCTTTGCTGACCAATCCGTAGGGCTTGGCCAGGGAAGCTAGGGCCACCTGCACTCGTGATCGCCAAATTATTATATATATTTTTAGCAGCATGGAGCAGATCAAATTGCCTGACACTCGCGGTTGGTCGGGGTCTTCGGGAAGAGCGGCAGGAAGAGCACCAAGAAGGCGAAATTCGCCGGATCCTCCACCTGCCGGAACAACAGAGTGCAAATTATGAAATTTAAATCGCACATATAGATTTGAACGGATCACCTGCAACTCGTTGACCGTGGTGCCCGTGATATCAATAAAGGAGAAGTTGACAGGCACCTTCAAATGGAATCGAACAATGGCTGCAGAAAAATCTTCAAATTCACACCATTGATCACAATCAATCATGCATGGGCCTTCCCACGCTGGCGCGATCGCGCCAGTTTCCTTGGCCCGATGCCTGCTGCACGGGCGATCACCTCAAACCTGTTGTCGATCCATGACGCGTCCTTGAGGAAATTGACATAGAACTCCTGCAGGGGTGAGGATTGAATTACATCAATTTATAAATGATAAGATGAGTACCATGCTATGATGCTCCTTTAGGACCAGGATCGTCCGCTCATCAGGCTTGGCAGTTGGCATGGCGCCACACACAGGTCTAAATTTGACCCCCACACAAGAGTGCCCTTCAAAAGCCCCACAGTCTAGCAGCTACTGCCCCGAAAACCATGGAACTACAATCATGACCACATCCAAGGATCCCTGGGCCGCCAAACTGCGCCAGCAGCTGCATGCATTCAAGTGATGTGCTGGAAAAAAAATACTTTGCCAGCATCCACTAATAACAGTGCCGGCCAGACCTGATTCCGGGGACCATTCATCATGATCACATTGATTCGCCAGATGTCCTGAGATGCACCACGGGAACCCTGTATTATAAGCCCTCTTATCCAAACTTTTATAATTGCGGAAAAGGCTCTCTTAAGCAGGGCTTTCCTCATCCCGTTCCATGGCTTCAGATGAACTGAGGATGCGCAAGCCACTTGAGAATAGGCCATTCCATATGATCTAGTTGCCATGGGGTTAGTGATTTCTATCCTTATTCGCTGCTTCGAAGTAGCATGATGCCATTAAACTTTGCTTCGGTGGGGTCTTCTAGCTATTGACATTCTGTTTGGGAATAACGAAAATACCATCATATCTTGCATCAACCAGGTCTCGCACCTAGAGACCAAAAAGGGCATCGAGTAAAACAAGGCGGTTAGGACAAGATTGCAACCCTCACAGTAACCAGGGCGGTTGAAGAGTAGGGTTAGGGTTTAGGGTCAGGGGGACTTAGCAATTAAACTAGGTGTAGGGTTTACGGTTTAACGTAGGCTTACAGCCTAAACCCCCAAAACCCTAAACTCCAAGTCGCGTGGACAAAGATGCAGGGGCCAAAGGTGCCCTTTGAAGGATACGTGATGGAAAAAGCTTTGGCTGAGAAGGGGCTAAGTGTTGGGGTTTAGGGTTTAGGGTATACGGGCGCTATGTGAGGTTGTATGCTAGTTTCCGGGAGGGCTTTTGAGGCAGAGCTGTTCTCTTCGTATGCTAGCTGGTGAGTGTGTGTGCGAATCGTGTATGTACATGGTGTCCATTTGGAGCTACGCAGTACATAGTAGACTAAGTAGTCGCTACTTTATGTCCATCGCCACCAGCGGCAACCCGACACCCTTCATACCTCAAGGTTTATGGGACAGAGGAAACTCTGATATCTGGCCTTAGAACTCTATTGCATTTAGGGTTTAGGGTTTTCACTTCACCCGCAACTGTCTCACTGAGATCTGCCCCTCTTGCCCCTTCTGAGGTCCTAGGGTCTTTATTACACGGGGACATACCAGGTCCTCTGTCATTCCTACTTGTCGGGCATCGTAGCTTGGAGTGGTTTCCCCAAGTAAACTTACCGGAACTTCAAAAGTAGGTGGAATAAGAGCCCTACACCCCTAAAACTAGTTGAAGAGGCCATTAATTGGTCTACAGTCTACATGCCCTACACCCTAGACCCCAAAAATAGGTAAAATGACTTTAAACCCGAAGCCATAAGACCCTAAACCGTAAACCCTAAACCCTAGACCCTTGGGAGTCCAGGTAGCTTCAAAAAGCCGCACCCCCTCGCAGAATGCCCGACGCGGTCAGCTTCGACAGTCCGAACAAGCCCAAGGGAGATTGGTCAGCTTCAGACGAGCTTGAGGAGAGGTCTGAGGGTTTAGGGTTTTAGGTTTTCGGGTTTAGGGTTTTAGGTTTTAGGGTTTTAGGTTTTGGGGTTTAGGGTTTTTAGGTTTTGGGGTTTAGGGAGGGTGGAGGGTCTAAGGACTTTTGGGAGAGTCGCTGTAATAAGGCTCTTACACTGCGCTGTATAGCGGAGAGCCTGCTCATGAAAAGTGGAAGGTTACCTGACCGTTGAAGCCCCTAAACCCTGAATTAACACCCCTTGAAGCCCAGTTACCTGCGTGGTTGGCTCCTAGGTTGCAGGTAGCGTATGAGTAGTTTGGGGCTTGGCATTGTACCCCATTATCATATGAAAGGTAGGGTTTAGGTTTAGGGTGTAGGGTTTAGGGCTTAGGGTGAGTACCCTGGGCCCTTTAAAGCAGTTAAAGATACCAAAATATTCGGCACAAAGCTTCTTTTTAAAGGGTACATTAGCTACTCTAGGTAGGCTTGGAGGGTTGGGTGTGGGTTTCGGGTTGGAGGATTTGGTATTGGTGTCTGCATTTGGGTTGAGGGCTTAGGGTTTGAATTTCAGGGCTGGGTTACTTGCGTCCTTTAGCGCTAAATCACCCATACCAACAATAAACCACGCCCAACATGACATATGCCCCCTCCCTTGGGTATGAGTCTATATACAAGGTCTCTTCTGCGGGAAGACCAGAACAACCTTAACCCTAAACCTTTTTAAGATGTCTCAGGCTCCCCTACCCTAAGGGTTCCAGGACTTGAATAATGTGGCTTTAGGGCCCAAGCACAAGAATCTGAATGGTATTTGGGACCTAAAGCTTTAGTATTTGAGCCCGTGGACCCTCAGGGCTAGATAGAATAGAAGGGATGTAGAGAGACGACGTTGCAGATTGTGTTTTTTCATGTGAGCCATGGGTTATGTAAAGGAGACGACTAACGAGTTTAGGCTATGGCTCATGTGCCGGTGGGTCATGGTTTACGTCGTGGGTACTGCGTCAGACATGTGATGTTGCTGACAAGTCTTTGCTCTCAAGCATCACACCCTAACCCTAACCTTGAGAAGGGATCTACCCGTTGTGTCGCAGGTTTGGGCATCCAATTCCTGTATTCTATAGACCTTGAACCAAGCGTTCGGGGTATCTAAGTTGTAAGTCATTACTGGAGCCCAAACGACCTATACACCACATAATTAAAATCGATGCCCAACCTATATGTTGTTCAGACTTATGAACCCTTTGCCCAAGAATTCAGGTTGCACGATGTAGGTAAGATGCATGGACTTTGGGCCCCAATGTAAGTAGAATGTATGACTCCGGCTACGTTTTACGCTATACCTAGAGTAACCGTACAGCTTCAAAAAAAGGTAAAGATACCAGAATAGTAGGTACAACACTTTTTCCTAGGTACACTAAGCTCTAAACCTTTTGTCTAGGTGTACACGTTGCTCTGCTGAGTTGCTGCTAAGGAAGTTAAATCAAATTACCATACTGGATACATATAGCAACTTAGATTAAATTCCTTCAGCCGGAAACCCGGAACCCTAAACCCCTAAAAACTAACAGTCCAGTCTAGGTAGGGTCTAAGGATTTTGCCCGTGGCAGAGGCGCTTCGGCCTCCGGGGCTGGAAGATTTAGCAAACTTCAACCTCTGTAGGTTCAGGGTTTAGGGTTTAGGGTTTAGGTTTCAGGGTTCAGGGTTTAGGGTTACGGAATTAGGGTCTAGGCTTCAGGGCTTTCCCAATTAAGTTAAGGGCCATTAGGGTTTAGGGCTTTCCCACCTAAGTTTAGGGTTAGCAGGGTTTAGGGCTTTAGGATTGTCGAGGTTTAGGGTTATTAGGGTTTAGGCTTTAGGCGCATTAGGGTTGCCAAAGATTGGGGTACCTATTTGGGGAGTCCCTAGATTGAAGGATTATAGTATTTGGGGTCTATTGGGGGGCCTTCTGTTTATGGAAACAAACATAGGTATATTCAGAAGAAGAGATTTCCCGCCCTAAGCCTTGAGGACAAAGGTTTAGGGGGTAACAGGGTTTTAGGGTTTAGGGTAACCCTACGTAAAACCTAATCTCTAGATGCAAAGACCCAACAGGAGCTGTACGAGCACGATGTTCCTTATGTGAACCGGGCGCGGCGCTGAGAAAATTCCAGCTATTCAGTTTCGGGTTTAGGGTTCTAGGGATCTAGGGACCCTAAACCTTAAACCCCATATACTCCCCTACATAACCCCTTTATAAGGACTTTCCGGTTCAGAGTTTGGTTATAATGCTTGAGGCTCTAGTTTTCGGGAGGAGGCATCAGGATTTGGGATTGAGAGCTTGGAGTCCAGGGTTCCAGGTGAAGGGTTCAGGGCTTCCAAGTAAGTTCTAGACCATAAGCCCTACACCTAAACACTAAATCCACCCAGATTCGGTACTCTAGGGTAAAGAGCTTGTGTGGCATCTGACGTCAGCTCCTATTCCTCGAAACACGAGAGCCTGAAGACGTATCACCTCCCCCTCCCGTAATGAGATCCCCCACCGTGGCTAACTTACTGTTGATGGAGGTAATCTTGCACCACCTTACGTCCCTAAAGTACCAGGAAACACAGTAGTTTAGGGCCCCCAGGTGGTGCAAGATGTCATCCATCAACAGTTGCACCTCGATTTCTGAAAGTCCGACTGGGGCTATTCTTGAGGGGACAGTGCTACTTTGATGCGAAGAATCTGTTCCTTGCGGGTTGCTATCTGATCCGTTGCTTCAAGACCCGCCCACAACCAGAATTACTATTTTTCACATCCCACCAAAACCCAAGTACTCAGGTATTGAGGAAAGCCTAAACTAGTAAAACTCTACAAAGGAAGCCTATGTAGCTCCTTTAAAGGGAGAGCGGGCTCCATTTGTGCTTTTCAGTTGTCATGTTAATTTTGTACCCTAAACTCTTGAGGGGTTAAGGGTTTAGGGTTTAAGGTTTAGGGTTAGGGTTTAGGGCCTTTACCCCTTACTTGAAGGGTCACGGCCCCCCTTATAAGCCATAGAATAACCCCAATTATCTCCGATATGAACCACTTACTAAGTCCCCATGACCCTCCAAGTACCCTCCCCAAACCCTAAACCCTAAACCCTAAACCCCAAACCCTAAACCTCAAACTGCGGTTTCTTCTGAAGGTCTGCATCGACAACAAGATCAACGTGGGCAAGTGGTACGAGGTCTCGGTACGACCAGACCTAAAAGGATCCGAAGTACGGGGTTAGAGTTTTGGGATTAGGGTTCAGTTTTTTGGGGAAGCATCCATATTAGATGCATATTAGAGTATCTATGTTCGGAAATGGTAATACGGTTTGGGTTAGTATCCCCTATGAAGGTACTCAGGATGTTTTGAGAGAGCACTGTAAAAGCATGATCAGTTACCGATAGTACTCCATAATTACCGTGCAACATCCCCCCCCCCCCCCTCCGCCGCGGAACTCTATTCTAAATCTGTAGGCTTCTCGAGATGTACACGTAACACGAGGGTGCAACTGGGTTTATATTGCTGGGAAGAAGGCATCGTAGACATAAGTGTTCACGCTCTAGGGCTTTAGGATCTGGGGTGTAGGGTTGAAAGGGTGTCGGTTTGCTGCAGCTGTGGCATTTGCTGCTTCAGGGAAAAGCCCTTGCTATCATGCACACCCCTAACGTTTCGTAATAATTGCCTAGATGCTAAACCCAAGAGCCTCTGTTGCTTTGCGGCTTATTATAGGGAGTACAGGCAGAGGAGTACCTTGTATGACCAAAATGTACTCTATCTCTCAACCCCTGTCTGTTTGCGTCTGCGTCTGTGCCTGTCTGTCTGTCTCTCTCTCTCTCTCTCCTTCTCTCTCTCTCTCTCTCTCTTGCCACCCCCCCCCGGAAAAGGCCGTAGACATCCCCTGAATTCGCATCACATATAGTCACATAGTCCCCGCGCCTAGCCGGTCCTCCCCTGAAGCGGCCGCGCACTTCTGGCATCACAGCTTTGTCTTCCAAATCCTCAGAAGCTTTTGTGCGTCAAAACAGGTTTCCTCCTCGGGTGTGCAGGAGGCTAAGGGCCCGGCTGCCACGTCAGTGAATGCACGTGTGCCTTCATCAAATCCGTCCTCATCGTTGGACACAGGGAGCAAGGCCGATGGCAAAGCGGAGGAGCAAGCTCCGACCATGCCCAAGTGGCCTCGACGAAGTCATCGACCTGTCGACTTCCCCTTCCCCCTAAGGGTCCAAGTACCCAATAATCATATAATATACTTACCCAACACCTGTACTGTAATTCCTATTGCCCAAATCCCAAGTACCTAATTATTGGGTACATGGACCCTCTGGGTCCACACCTCCCAGGAAGCCCTGGGGTACTCTCGCTAGACGAGAACATGCAAGAATGAGATGTGAAGCATGTTGGCCCAGCTCGGCGCGCGTGGAGAGATAGAGCTTGGCCCCAAGATCTCCAATCTTCCAACAAGCTTCCCAGAGGGTCCATGTACCCAATAATTAGGTACTTGGGATTTGGGTAATAGTAATTATAGTCATGGTTTTGGGCATGCATATGATTATTAGGTACTTGGACCCTTTGGGCTTGGCAGGAAGCCGCGAAGATTTTGAACCAGCAAGCGCGGCAGTTGGCCGAAGTCGCCAAGGAGGGCGCCCTGGTGCTAGAGGACAATGACCCTCCTCCGCCGGAGCAGAACGCCGACGTGCCTGCAAGAAGAGGCCGCTTACTGAGGAGGAAGTCGCCGTTAACATCCTCAAGGAGTACCTGGCCAAGGTCCAAGTGAGTACTATTTTTTTGAGGGATACATATGGTACCCATTATAGAGTAAGATTATATCCTCCTTTTGGGGTGCAGTATTTTGTACAAGGAAGATAATCCCACCAGGTCCAACCACAAAAAAAGACGCTACTCAAGTGACATGGCGTCTGTCGCAGAGGATGCACAGCAGGCGCGTGCCGTGGCAGTTTTTGTGGGGTTTACTGGGATTATTTTGTATCCCTAAGGGTCCAAGGACTCAAATAATGGGGTATTCGGGCCCAAATACTATAATATCAATGGTATTTGGGCCCTAAAACCCCATTGTTTGAGTCCTTGGACCCTTAGGGTATGTATCTGAGTGTAGCTCGGTGGGCTCTGGATGGCTCGCAGTGACATGCAGTGAATTGGCCATGAAAAGTACGAAGCCCTAAACACTAACTCCTACGCCCCAAACCCTAAACCCTTAGCCATGCCAAGAGCCCCTCCCTGCCCCCAATCTGCACCTGGCTAGGAAAGTGCCCCAAGCATAGCCAAATTATGACGTGAAGTACCCGACGGCTACGTCTATGAATAAAACTTTTTTAGGGTTTAGGGTTTTAGGGAGTTTCGCCTCTAAACACTAAACCCTAAACCCTACACTGGTATGCAGCCCCCCCACCTTCCAATTCCACAGCCCAAACAGCTCAATGCCTGAAGGCTCAAGACTTCCGACGAAGAACCTGAGAAAGCCTTAATATTAGAGTCATTGGACCCTTAGGGTTAGACTCATACTTACATAGCGTAACCTCACCTCCTCAGAATGCAAAAGGCCTTAAGATCTTGGGTACGAATCCTCCGTTTTATGTGTATAAGAGTAAGAGTTGCTCTGCGTGCCCTTCAAAAAGGTAACTTATATGAGCTATAACCTAAAATCCTAGCATCCCCCTCAATAACCCCTATGACGCTTCCCTATATATATATATATATTCCCCCATATACCCGCCTTTAAGGAGTTTAGACTAGAACTCCTAATTTTAAGGTATGTACGTACATGAGCTGCAAAAGCCTTCGGCCCCAGAGTCAGGCAAGCACCACTCTTAAACCCCCACCAAACCTTAAGGGTGCAAATAAAAGGGTCCCTTTCAAGGGTTATAGGGGGATATTGGGATATATGGGGATTATATAAGGGTCCAAGGACCCAAGTATTAGGGCTTTAGGTCCCAAATACCATTCAGATTATAGACCCTAAACCCTAAACCTTAAATCCTCAAGCAGCGACATAACCCATTCATATAATAGTGTTTGGGCCCAAAAACATCATTATTTCAGTCCTTGGACCCTTGGTGAAACCCCTCAACGTCCACGGCAAGCGGCTTATGGTTCAGGGTTGAGCAGTCAACGCCAGTTCTAGGTAGCCCGGTAGCCCTCTACCCTGACAACCCCTAAGCCCTAAACCTCTGGGTTGCCCCTTCGGGATCTTTTTTGATTCCCCCCATTATTTTGTAGAGAACCTTAATACTAAATAATTTTCAAAGGGCTTAAAGGACAACTCAGACCTTCAAGTGTAAGTGAAGATGGGAGGTGTCCCGCAATCCCATGGTCACAACTGTGGAGGCCCCGTGGTGGGATGAAGTTTGGTGGGCTTGAAGGAGGGTATAGGGGTCCGTATAGGTGAGGTCTAGGGAACCCTGTGGGGTATAAGGTTAGGGCCTTATTGTAAACTCCATTTAGGGTTTTGGGTTAGGGTTCAAGATTCAGGGCCCTATTGTGGACTCCTTTTGGGGTTTAGGGTTTAGGATTTCTGGCTCACCTATCCTCACCCCAAACGGTGGCTATGACTACCCGTCACCCTATGCTACCACTCCGGGCTTTTGTTTTGCCTTCATTAACTCCAGTGGCCTTAAAGGGACGGGTGTATGGGGGGTAGTAGGGGAACCATGATAAACCCTGAACGAAGCTGGGTGAAGGAGGGCTTGCTTTTGCCGAATTCTGCTGGGATTGGTTGTAGGGCAGCTCCACCTGAAACAGGTTAAATACACCCCCAAGGGTTCAAGGACACAAAATATGGGGCTTTAGGGGCCAGACACGCTTAAGGATTATACTTGGGTCCCTCAACCCTTAATCCTACACCCTGAACCCTAAATCCTAAACCCTGAACCCTAAATCCTAAACTTTGCCCTAAACCCTAAACCCTAAAGGAAAGCAGAAGTAAGCATGTCGGTTGATCACTTTTAGGGTTGCCTTGACGCTACGGAGCCCACCTCCTGTAGGTTATGCCTTCTACTTGTGCAGTTTGTGGGGTATGGTTTAGGTGGTTTAGGGTTTAGGATTCAGAGAAATTGTCGTATCGGTTTGGGGCTGTAGTATATGCATTTTGTGATTTTGAACATTCCCCATTAACTTGCTTTGCCCTAAGGATCCAAGGACTGAAATAACGGGGCTTCAGGGCCAACATACTATAATCCAAATGGAAAATCTTACATGGGCGTTTACGTTAGAGAAACTAGAACAGAGGTTTGGATAGCAACCAAAGTAAGATTGCACTGCACCTTCTACCTGAATTAAGCCCCAAACCTTATAGACATGAAAGCCGAAGCACTTAAACCCCAAGCACCATTCAACTTCAGGCTCTAGCTGCTTGGGCTCCGAGGCCCCTATGCAGATGGAAAAAACAGGCACCACTGCAATGTGTGGAGGCTTCACCCGAGAGATAAGGAAGCTTATTGGTGTTCTGTCATCCTCTGTGGTTGAGGATCAGACTGGCTGCTGGGATGGTGTGGAGGTCTGGATATTATGGGCCCGGACCTGGTGGTGTCTACTGCCCTTGGATCAACCATGGCGACCAGATGTCAGAAGCTTTCGAGCTGCTAGAGAATGTCCCGTGGAAGCAAGGACAGGAGATCTCCAGCCTGAAAGCTTTGGACCTGAAGCCCTAATATTTTGATCCCTGGACCCTTAGCGTAAAGTAACCCTAAACCCGAAACCTTAAACCTTAACTAGGGGCCCTAAACCCTTTAGGGTTAAGGGTTTAGGGAGGAACCCCCTTGAAGGGTAGCTTAGGGGGGTAGCTTAGGGTGAGATCGGAAGGCCCATCGAGCCTAAAACCTGACAATGCCATCACCCGCAAGTTTAGGTTTCAGAGCTTTTGGGGTTTGTTTTTTGTTTTAGGGTTCAGGGTTGCTAGTTCCTTTTTTTTTTTTTAAAGGGGGTTTAGGGTTTAGGGTGTTTAGGGTGTTTAGGATGTTTAGGGTCTTAAGGGTTTGGGTTTTTTAGGGTTTAGGGATGTCAGGGCCCTGGGCTCTAGGGTTTCGGGGTTTAGCGTTGCCTGTGGCAGACAGGCACGCCCACAAGACTGCCCATTGTGGCTTCACAGATTTTTTTCAGATAAATCCACATGAAGCCGTAGGAATCTCTCTCTAACCCTTCAAATCCCAAAACCTTAAGAATGTCCCCATACCTACGTATACCCGAAGGCACTTCACTCCCCAACACTTACACCAATTGAAGGATAGAAATTTGCACCCTTAGTTGGGCCCCTGACCCGTATGCTTGAGCCTTTCCTGGTAAGGTAGATACGGTGCTCAGGATAAAGGCCAAAACTAGGGCCCCATGGTATCAACCCAAGAACCCAATCCATACCCAAGCCCGCAACTCTGAACCCCAAACCCCAACACCAAACACTTTAGGGTGTACCTAGGCCCCGAAAGCGGTAAAATAATGGCCCAAAACCCCGAAACATAGCGCCACAAGAGGCCATAGTTTACACGATTTTGGGGTTCAGGTAGGTTTAGAGAACCCTAAACCCTAAACCCCTAAACCCTAAACCCTAAACAGCAAACACTTATTCCTGAGCCCCTGGAAGGCCTTGACCCAAGTCCTAAACCCCCAAAGGGTCCATGAAAGTACCTGGACCCCAAAAGTAGGTAAAATAATAGCCTTAATTCATTAAAACCAGCCCAAAAAGCAATTTTACAGAGTTTTGGAGTTCAGGTATATAGTATGTACTTAGCGCCCAAAGTGAGTCCCTATGATTTCTTTGCGGCCCAAGTACATACCCTAAACCCCAAGTCCTGAAACCTAAACCCTAAGTCCTAAACCCTAAACCCTAAATCCTAAGTCCTAAACCCTGAACCCTAAGTCCTAAACCCTAATCCCTAAGTCGTAAACCTAGAGCCAAAGCCACTGGAAAGCTGGCAAGGACTTGTATGACACACAGAGCAAGGTCAAGGAGCTCGACATGCCACTTCGGCTGGTTTAGGGTTTACGGTTTATGGCCTGGGGCTTAGGGTTTAGGATTTAGGTCTTTGGATTTATAAGGTTTATGGCTAAGGGTTCAAGATTTCGGGTGCATGATTCAAGGTTGAGGCTTAGACTTTCAGATTCGGGTTCAGGTTTTAGGGTGGGTGTTGGGGTGCGGGGTTGGGGTTCAGGGTTGAGTTCAGGAACTAGGGTTTAGGGTTTTTTGTGCAGGCATAGGATTCCGTGATGATTTAAGGGCTTAGGGTTTAGGATTACTATATTGTCCCCCTATGATGGAGAATCAAGTGCTCCCGGCCCACGGATCAGCCTGAACCCCACGCGTTGAACCCTCGACGAGTTCTCCGCCAAGCAGGGCTCCAGATTGCCTGCCCAAAGCAGGTATTACTGTTAGACCTCAGGCCCTTTAGAAAGTATTGTTCATGCCGAAACCCTAAAGCTGCAGTATCCTTACCAAGTGTTTCTGATTGGATTTGTAAAAGGTCTAGGGAGATCCAATTCAAGAAACCCTCAGCTACAGAATTGACGAGCTGCAGGGGAATTATGTTTTTCTTGGTTGTCCTGACGTCCAGCTTCACTCTCACTGGACCGGCGTAACAGAAGCGCCAGCCGTTTGCCTGAAGTAACCACTGTAGTTTTCTTTAAGGGTCCAAGGACCCAAATACTAGGATTTAGGTCCCAAATACCATTCAGATTATAGTATTTGGGCCCTAAGCCGAGTATTTGAGTCCTTAGACTATTAGGGCTTGGGGTTACCTGATTGCCTGTTATATTGATCCTTGCCTACTCGTACTGCTGGCGGTCTAGGCTGCCCTAGGTCGAGCTAGGCGTTTCTGTTTTAAGGTTTATACAAGTCTTGGGCTTAGGGTTATTCTCCCAAAAACAAATGGTGCCCATGATGAGGATTGAAAGGAGTTACGGGGATGTTCTCGAGCATCATAGGCAGCATCGGGACATGCGGGGATATGGGGCGTTATAGGGGCTAGCCTCGCCCGGATTGACAAACCTCTATAAACCCAGGATGTAAGGTTCAGGGTTTAGAGTAACCTTAGACCTTTAGAAACGTAAAGAAACACAAAACGTTTGGTACAAACCCCCGTCTTGCAGGTATGTAAGTTACCCTAAACCCTTCTAGGTATATAAGCTACTCTAAACCCTACACCCTTTTTTCTAGCTACATATGTTACTCTAGGTAGACCTTAAACCCTAAAGTTCAGAGAAGAGGAGTCGGTGGCTGTGAAGCTCAAACCCTACGCCCCAAGGTCCTAAAAGCCGCCCAAACACTGCTTGGAACCCACCAAACCATAAATTTAGCGTTTAGGGTTTGGGGTTTAGGGTTTAGGGCCTAAACTTGACTAATGTAGATCCATGATCAATAAACCCCCTCCATTTAAGGGCCTAAAAATTAGGATCCCTTGTATAATCCCTATTCCAGGAGGAGTTTATTAATTAGGGGTCTACCTTATGTAGAACTGCCGTTAGTGCTGCGTATACATGGGGAAGCCAGTACAGGGCCATAGGGTTCCAAGCGAACTTCTTGTTTAGGGCTTAAAGTTTAGTGTATAGGGTACAAGGATATTATTTACAATCAGGTACTCAGTCCACTGAAGCTCCAAGCCCTAAACTCCAAACGCGACACTGCAAACCCCGAGGACCTTAAACAAAAACCTCTAACCACCCTAACCCCTCATAAAGCCTGTGTACTAGGAGGTAAATGGAACTGAGCTTTGGGGTAGCCTACTATAAGCCCAGTTAGCAGCAATTTTTGAGTCCCATGAACCTCCAAGCAACTTGAAAACCTAAACTCCGTGGCATCCCTAATAATTTGTCGCGGTTGAGGGTTTAGGGTTTAGCCCCTGTATATCCCCGCATATCCCTACACTCTAAATCCTCAAGGGGCTCAAGTCCCATGAGCCTAGACCTTACACCCCGTACCCCCACCCCTTAACCTTACACCTAAACTCTATAAACCGTACAACCCTAAACCCTAAACCCTAAACCCTAAAACCTACACCTTACGCCTGCAGCCGTAGCCAGGCAGAAGAAGCCGGGTCTTAGGATCTTCGCCTGGGATATCGAGACCACCAAGGCCTGGGTATAGGATCCTATAGGGTTTTAGGGCTTAGGGTGCAGGGTCTAGGGTTTAAGGTTTAGGGCTTGGGGTTTGAGGTTCAGGGTTCAGGGTGTAAGGTGTAGGGTCTAGGGTCAAGGGCTAAGGGTTTAGGAGGATCATTCAGCATCATTTATTTGGTTCATACACAGTCATATAGGGATTATATGGGTTTGTAAGTCTGGGACACGTATCTCGAAAGTATGCAGCATAGTGTAGTTTCATTTGACTCTGTGTTTTGCGTTTGTCGGCCGTTATATATCCAGTTTTGAGGTCCAGACCTAAAATCCTAAACCCTAAACCCTGAGAAAGCTTAGGGTTGCGGGGTTAAGGGATCGGACTTTGGGGGGGATTAAGCTGTCGCAGTTACCCTAGGACTGGGGATTGGACTGCAGGTATCCCCATAGATTATACTCACTTATTCCCTACTAAGAAACAGTAAGTAGTCGGGAACAGAAGCTTTCATGGGTGGATGGAGGAGGTTTTGCGGAAACCACAACCCCTGAAGTGATGCAAGCGTCATCAGCCGTACCTAGAGCAACCTAATCCCTAAACCCTAGACCATACCCAGATTACCTATAAACCTTCCAAAGGGGTTTTTGTACCTAACACCTCGGGATCTCAACCATTTTTAAGCGTCTGAGGCTACTCTACGCAGGCCCTAAATCCACGCAAGGACCCCCAGACATACACCCTGAACCCTAAACCCTAAACCGTACTCCCGAATGCTTTTGTACATATATATATATACACACAAAACTATGTGTATATATATATATATATAGATATGCATCTCTCTCTCTCTCTCTCTCTCTCTCTCTCTCTCTCTGTACGTGTGTGTATATATACACAGGGAGATATCGTGTTTAG
>CAJNIZ010008624.1:30626-62938 GCA_905231905.1 Symbiodinium pilosum
ACCCCTAAAGTACGTAGAATTATGGCCTTTTTTGGCTGTGTTAGGGGTTTTAGGGTACATACTTTTGGGGTTTAGGTAAACCTTATACTCTAAACCACGTGGCTCCTCGGGTTCCGGCTCTGCTGCTATTTCCCTTCACGTGCCTGTACTTGGCATTGCCAGGAGCTCTCCGAGCACACCCCCAACCCCACCCCTCCCCGCCTAAACCCTTGCTGCATGGCCTAAACTCGAAAACCCCAAATTCTAGACCTTAAGACCTTACAGCATTAAATCCTAAAACCCTAAACCTTAAGACCCTAAAACCCTAGAACCCTAAACCCACGAGCTCTTTGCATGACTGATGCATGGGCATAGCCTGGGCGTACCCAAAGCCTCGGGCGTTTGAACAAAAAGTTGCTGGCCTTTGACGTTCTCTAAGTGAAGTCTGGGGTGAAGGGTTTAGGGCTTAGGGTTTTAGGGTTTTAGGGTTTAGGGTGTAGGGGTTTAGAATTTAGGGTGTAGGGGTTTAGGGGTTTAGGGGTTTAGGGTTTTGGGGTGTAGGGTATCGGGGTTCAGGGTGTAGGGGTCTAGTGTTCTCTGTTGGGCAGCCGAATTTCTCCTAGTCGGGGCATGAACATGCTCACGAGGACCCATCGTGTGATGCACGCCAGCTGTTCACCTAAACATTAAACTCCTAACACTACCCCCGAAGCCTAAAGCCTAAGCCCCAATCCTTTAGCCCAAAGCCCCTCCAACCCTAAACCTCTCAAACCCTAGACCCGCAACCCCGACCTAAGAAACAACAGGCACAACTCTAAACCCTTAATCAACCCAACTTTGCCTGAGGAGCCTCTGAAATTTCCAGACTCCGCAAGAGATCGGATCACAATGATCTCCATCATGGTGGTGCTCGCCTCAAAGAAGAATCAGGGTTAAGGGTTTAGGGTTTAGGAGGTTTTGGGTGAAGGGGTTTAGGAGGTTTCGGGTTCAGGAGGCTTTGGGTTTAGGATTTGGGGGTTTTGGAGTTTTAGGCTTAGGGGCTGTGAGGTTTAAATTAGGGGGTTGGGGTTTAGGAACGCACACCCCATCATATGGTCGAATTCATAGAACGTATATAAGTATGTTGCTGCGTCCAACTGTTACCTCGGAGCTACAGGTTTTAGGATTTAGGATTCAGGGTCTAGGGTTTCTGGCTTCGGGCTAAGGTTTGAGAGTTTAGGTTCAGGGTGTAGAGTTTAGCGGTTTAGGGCCCAGTTTCCCTTTATATCATTGTGACTTAATTGGGGTATTTGGGACCCAAAGCCTCATGACAAACATTACCTACGATACACTAAACCCTATAAACCCTAAACCCTAGACCCTGAACAAACTCAAGGTTTCGGATTGGAGCGAAAGGATTCGGACGTAGAGTTCAGGGCTCACTCCTCCCCCTGAGGCGGCGCCGCAGCACTGAGCGAGCACCAAGAACACTGCTCCAAATGCCGTTAACGACAAGGACTCCTACCCGGGCACACGCGCGGAGGCCGAAGTCTCTGCCCGTACGGGTGCGGCCGCACTGTAGCCCAAGATGATTGGGCGCTACAGCAGCACGAGTGGTTCTGCACGGCGCTGCAGCGGCAGGACGGAGGCTCATCCCACAGCTATACTGCCGGCAAAACCCAAGCCGGCGCTGTGGGGGTGAGCGCAAGAAGGACCGCAAAAGGTCACGGTCTCGACACTAAGCGGAAAAGAATCTGAGGCCATGCCGGGTGGTCGTGAATCATGTCTGTCGTTGCTTTAGTTTATCACACGCAACTTGTTTTGTTGGATGTTTTGGTTACGGCTCGAAATGGAGGACAAGCGGATAGCACAAGGACGATAAAATGTGCTCTTCTACATTTTTTCATAGTGTAAGCAACCTACCCAAACCCTCGAACCGCCCATAGCCCCCCTATCAAACCAATACATAAAGAAAAGTATAGCTTTCACGGCTGCAACATGTTGGCAGCTGTAGAAGTACATCCATACTTAACAATATATGTCCAACCATACACCACCACATAAGCTTCTTAGATTCTTTAAGCCTTCAAGCACAAAAAAAAAAAACAGAAACTATGAAACAACCAGGTGGATAAGTAGTTTTACGGTTTTAGGGCCCAAATACCAGTAATATAATGGAAAAGAAAATGGAAACTACTATAAATGGGGTTTAGGGTTTAGGGCGCAACTACCATTAATGTAATGGAAACAGAAAATGGAAACTACTATAAATCGGGTTTAGGGATTAGGGTCCAAATATTATAATCTGAATGGTATTTGGGCCCTAAAAAACCTACAATTTGGGTCCTTGGACCTTAAGGTCCCGTTTCGTGCGGTATGCGGCACGGACTAGCGTGAGCATTGAGGGTTTGTCTTGAAGGCTACAGGATACTGAGTTTCCTGCTTTCTGGCTATTTGATATTGTACACGGTTGTATCTGGGTTGAGGTCCTGCTTCGCAAAGAACCTTCTCAAGAAAGCATTTGAAAACGCCAAGAACCAGACCAGATCTGGTTGATTGAACTATTCTTCCCTGCAACCGTTGATGATTTCCTCGCTCGGCTTGGCAGCAGGCTTTGAGGCAGAAGAAGACAACGAAGCAGCAGAAAACCATGACAGCCCATGAGAGCTCAGGGGGGCTAGGGGTCAGGGGTCAGGTTTAGGGTTTAGGGCCTAGGGCTCGGGTGACAGTCTGACGTGCTCCGCGCCAGTGTGTTGGGCGAGTAACTGAGACAAGCTAAGCCTTGACCAGAATTGTGCTGGAATTCTACAATCACCCTAATCTCTAAATTCGAGGCCCTGACTTCCAAAGCCCTAGGCTTTGCATTGAAAGTCCCTGTCCTAAGACCTTCGTCCCTAAGCCCTTGAGCCCTTAACCCGCAGACCCTAAGACCCTGAGCCCTAAACTGTAAGGCTCAAAACTTCACCAAGAGCCACCAAACTCTTGATCGAAAGGTTTAAAGGCCATAAATTCAGACCCAACGTTGGCACAAGTAACCCACACATACTCCTCATGCAGTACTGGAAGCCGTAAACCCTCAATACCTTAAACCCTAAATTCTGAAACCGTAAATCAATAAACCCAAAAACTCTAAACCCTAAAACCCCCAACCCTAAAACCCTAAACCCCAAACCTTAAAACCCTAAGCCCTAAAACCCTAAACCCTAAAACTCTAAACACTTGAACTCTAAACCCCGGTGCAGAGGCTCCCCAAACTCTCGGCACCGGCCTAAAGGTTCGAATCCTAACTACTCTCCTGATCCTATAAAGCCTAAATCAGCTTCTAGACTTTAGGGTTTTAGAGTCTAGTTTAGTTTTTAGGGTTTCAGGCTTTAGGGCTTCAGTGTTTTAGGGTTCAGGGCTTTAGGATTTAGGGTTTTAGGGGCTTAGGGTTTTATAGTCTTACCCAGAAGCTGAAGTGGAATTTGTGATTCTATACTGTAGGGAATACCTGTAACCTCAATTACCTACAGTCTTGTTGGATATACCTATGAAGTAGGGGGTAACTACTACTAAACTGTAGGTAATTGGGGTTGCAGGTAGGGCATGCGAAGTAGCCTTCTTGCGGTTTTGGTGAGTGTATATACATAGGGTTCCTTCGTAACACAAGTAAGTGTGTGTATTGGGTGTCAAACGGGAGAGACCTTACATAAACGCCTTGAATCAAAGGACTAAGCCCTAAACCCAAACCCTACATCCGAAGCAACCCTACATCATTAACCCTCAACCCCTAAACCTTATTTCCGTAACCCTGAGCCTTAAACCCTAAATCCTTAACCCTAAGCCCAGAATCCTCAAATCAAACCCTAAGGGTCCAAGTACCTAATAGTCATATGGTTACCCAAAACCTGTATTATAATTCCTATTACCCAAATCCCAAGTACCTAATTATTGTGTACATGGACCCTCTGGGTAAGCCCCAAAACTCTTCTGGAGGATGGGTCTGGGTTCCTGATCGTGAACAGGGCTGAGGCCTGAAACCTGAGCAGTCATGTAAGATTTAGGATTTAGGGCAGTTTAAGGTTTAGGGCTTAGGGTAGGATTCAAGTTTAGGGCTTAGGGTTTATGAAGTTTAGGGGTTGGGGTTCAGGGTTTATAGGGTTCATAGGGTTCAGGGGAGTTTAGGGTAGGATTCAGTCTAAACGCCTTAAAGGGGGTTATATGGGAGATCTTAAGGGGGATGCTAGGAGTGTAGACTAGAGCTTCTATGGGATTCAGGGCAGTTTAGTGTTTAGGGCTCAGGGTTCAGGGTTTAGGTTTTAGGGCTTTGCGGCTCCTTATGCGATAGTACTGAACAAGTATGACTTTATAGTCTTGAGGGGGATCAGTGTCAGAATGAGAATTAGGGTTCATATTCAACAAGGACCCAGTGCTGTGGGTTCTGGGGTTACGGGGTCTAGGAGTTCAGTGGTTTAGGGTACAAGGGGTTGAGTTCATTATTTAGTTTACGGCGTCGCGGTTAGAGTCTACCTAGGAGTGGTCTAGCGTTGTGAGGTTTGAAAAATTATTAATGTACCTTTTAAATTTCGTTGTTTGTGGTATTTCCTGTCATCTTCGCTTTTGATTATGGTACACGGCTACTCCTCGGTAGGCTTTTACGGCTTTAGGTGGCTTAAGGGCTAGCAGCCGCGAGGTTGGGTTGGCTATCAGAGCAGCTTCTCCAGATTCTTCTCAAGTAGGGCGGTGTACCTAGCCCAAAGGCCGCGCGGTTTAAGGTTCAGGGTTTAGGGTTTAGGTAAATACATGATATATAGATGGGCCTCAGAGTATTCAGACGGGAAGCGCTTTGGGCGTTAAAGCGTGCGCCATATACATGCATGGACCCTTTTGGTATGAGCGGCGTGTCCGTACCCTAAACCCGAAACACTGACCCCAGAGTTACTGTGGGTACAGAAGCCGCAAGGTTCAGTGCTTTCAGGTTCAAAAGGCCTAAACATAAAACCTGGGGTTAAGGGCTTAGGGTAAGAATGAGAAATGGATGGGTTATCTACAATCCTCAAAACCTGTTGAAATCTCAATGCCTGCTAGGATTTCAGGGAAAACCCTGAGCCCTGAACCCTAAAAGCCTAAAGCCTTAAACCTTTAAGCTCTAAACCCTTAAAGCTAGAGCTTTACCAATGCCAAGTGGCCATCTTTCGGCCTGAGCACCTCGCATACAAAGCAAAAAGGCAGTCCTTCGCCCAGGATTGAGGATGGAGGGTTTAGAATTTAGAGTTTGGGGTTTGAGGTTTAGGGTGTTAGGGTTTGGGGTTTAGCATTTGGTGGGGTTCATCAAAAGAAAATTCAATGTGCCATTCTTCGCAAAATCAGTGGGGAATTCTGTCTACTCGTTGAGTAGCTAGGGATTGCAGCAAAGATGTTGTAAATCAGACGGAAGTCCTCAATCCGAAACCCCTAAGCGCTGGTTTTCAGAAATTGTCAAGCTAGAGCTTGAAATTCTAGATCCTGTGGTAATCCCGAAACCCTTCACCCCCAACCTCAAGCCTCCACTATCATCCCCGCCTCTGTTACCCAACCCCCACCCCCCGTTTCGATAATTAGGCCCAAGTCAGGCTTATTGGGAGGGAATCTAGGGGGGGGGGGGGTAGTGGGGGAACCCATGCTAAGCACTAA
This sequence comes from Symbiodinium pilosum, assembly GCA_905231905.1. Taxonomy (NCBI): domain Eukaryota; class Dinophyceae; order Suessiales; family Symbiodiniaceae; genus Symbiodinium; species Symbiodinium pilosum. The sequence goes on from CAJNIZ010008624.1 coordinate 36,237, forward strand.
AGCCTACACAAAAATACGAAAAAAAACTGCCCAACAATCTGTCAACACTCCGAGCTGAACCGCGCGCAAGTGGTATAAACCCTTTTAAACCTTCCCTAAGCCAACAACACTCATAGTCCCCCTTCAAGTAGATAGAGTATGGCTTCGGGTATATCATAGTAAGATCCCCATATAACCCACATATTCTATCTACTTAGGGGGGACTATAACACCAAAACTCTAAAGCCAAAGCCAGAGACGAAGGTGGCCGCGGATATCGAGCCGCTGGAATATACGCCCAAGCCAGAGTGCCCCTTTGAACCCGCTACTTGCAGGGTCATGGGGACTTAGTAGGTTAATAACCCCTCTAAGTCATAGAATAAACCCAATTATCCCCAATATTAACCCACTTACTAAGTCCCCATGACCCTCCAAGTAGTAGGCTTAGAGTCTAAGGTTTAGGGCTCTATAAGGTTTAGGGCTTACGCGTTAAGACGTAGGGTTTAGGGATTAGAATTTAGGGTTCCCGGATTCGGGTTTAGGGGCTAGGGTTTAAGGCCTGGATGGAGACACTCTTTTGCGCCAGTTGGGACCCCCAATTTGCCGTACTTCCTTGGGCTTGGGGATAATTATCAGGTATGTCAGGTATGTAAATGGCTGTGCAAGGTTTCCTCTCTTTCCACTTTACGGTCTTGGGAATGGACAACATGGAAAGTACCAAGCTGCTGGGGGTTGTATAGGGACTATCACAGGAATCCATTTCTCCATTTCCAGCTGCAGACCCCTGATTAATAACAGGGCGTTCATAAATCATGGGTCCCTAAACCCTAAACCCTAAACCCTAAACTTTAATTAGGGCCTTAGGGGTCTGCGCTACTAAGAACCATTAACTTGCTCCTGCCTTTGGAAGCATCCTCAACCGGCGGGCTCCTGATTTGTAAAGGGAATCTGTGTGCCTGGGATCATGGCACATGGCAAGTGAGTGATAGAGCAAGCGATATACCTAGGACCTAGGAGCAAGGTTGTTACCTCATAGTTTTGTTTGTTCCTTATGTTAGAGCATCAGTTTTACTCTAGCTCAAGGCAACAGATAAACTGACCTCCCCCAAGTTAAAACAAAGGCTGCCGGCCGTAGGGTTTATGGTTTAGGGTGCTGTATGGCAGGAGGAACCCTAAACCCTAAACCGCAGGAGGGCTCATTGCCTGCGGGAGTCAAGTCAGAAACAACAGTGGGGGCATCAGTGAGAAGACCGTCCTGCTGATGTGCCACTCACCATTGATCATGAAGATATTTGAGTAGTATTTTATTTCGGGATACTATGGTACCCATTATAGTGCAGGATTATATCCTCCTTTTGGGGTATAGTATTTAATATGAGGAATTTTATCTTACTAGGTTTAACCGCCAAAAAAACACTTCTCATTTGGAATTTCCCTAAAGTAGGAGTACCCTTCTGGGGATCCCGCTAGTAAAGGTTACAGTATATTGGGGTCTGTATTGGCGTTCCCCCTATTTAGGGAAGCTACCATTTACTGTATGGGGTTCAGAACTATGTGCATTTGCACCCTTATTCTAGAGCGCTAGTATCGAAATCCCACAGGAAAGGGCCGAGGTTGTGTTGCAAGGGCTCTTGCAGCCAAATAAGCCCTAAGATACAAACCTTATATTCTGCTCCTTAGGCCCCCAAACTTAAGCCCGAACCCTCGCAGCCTAGGTTTCACACAAGAAAGGGCAAGATGTTAAGTTGCAGGACTTGTGGAATGGCATGGATGGTTTACCTAGAGTGTACAACTTCTTCGCCTGCAAAAAGCGCCTTTGCATCTGGCGTGTTGTATCTTTCTCTCGTTTGGGGTATCAGTGTAATCCAGCTAGGTTGGGGTTCAGAGTTTTACGTACGGCTGAGAGGCAAGAGGCATTGCCCCCTCCCAAATATGGAGCCCAGTATAACCTAAGACAAAACTCCTTAAGTGAAAGTCCCATAAAGTTCCAAGTTTACCTTGAAGAGAAGCTAAGGTCTCAAACTTAGGGTGCTGAAAACAACCCGAGGCCCTCGATTGGGACCTTTGATTTAGAGGTCGAGGACTCACTTTCTCTGCAGGGCGGACCCTAAACCCTAAACCCTAAACCCTAGCTGCAGCATGCGAATGTCGGTGGTGGCTTGTTCTGGGGGTGCTTGAGGGTTAATGATTGTATTTTCCATAAGGGTCCGAGGACCCAAATAATAGGGCCTCTTTCAAAGGGTTCTAGGAGGATATATAGGGATATTTGGGGATTATATAAGGGTCCAAGGACCCAAACAATCGGGATTTAGGGCCCAAATACTCTAATATTAATGGTATTTGGGCCCTAGAACCCCATTTTTTAGGTCCTTGGACCCTTAGGGTTTGGTAACACAAAAAAATGCCCTGCCACATCAGTTGCCATAGGCCTACTTGCAGGGTTCGGGTTACCAAAGTCCTTTGACTAATCTAGGCGAATGTGTTTGACTACTTCCCTTAACCCTGAACCCTAAATCACCTGCGTGTTTTAGCTGCTCAGACAGGCTTGCAAATTGGAAGCCTCTCCGCACCGCCCGCAGGTATGAGGGCGTTTTTCAGACATTCAACGAGGAAGATGAGGCCACGCATTTCCTGGGTTTAGGGTTTAGCAGTTTTTCGAGTTCAGGGTTTAGGGTTTCGGGCCCCTACTACCCCCCTATAACTACACCCTCCTCTAGGTCCTAGGTTTTCTTTGACCATAAGTAGCCCTAAACATCCCTAAATAACCTCATTAAGGGGCAACCTACGGGATGGTTGCATAGAGGGGTTAGTAGGGTTTTAGGGTTTAGGGTTTAGGGCTTTAGGGTTTAGGCGTTTAGGGTTTAGGGTTTTCATAATGCTTGCAAAGGTCTCAGCTAACCATGGGCCCTTGCTTGGGCTACCTGTCTCTACCCTGAACCCTAATTGTCGGCCCACCCTAAACCCTAAACCCTAAACCCTGGGTCTGTTGGGTTCAACCGGGCATCAGAAGGTATATCAGGCCCTGGGGTGGCAATAACCCTAAAAGGTTCGAGGGCCCATACTAGGGGCCTACCCAGAGGGTCCATGTACCTAATAATTCTTGGGATTTGGGTAATAGGGATGATAGTACAGGTTTCGGGTAAGTATATGATTATTGGTTACTTGGACCCTTCGTCTAAACTCTTCAAGGGGGGATGATATAGGGGATTATGCTTTAATGTAGGGTTTAGGGTTTAGGGTGTAGGGTTTATATGGGGTTATATAGGGTCACCATATACCCTAAAAGGCTTAAGTGCCGATACTGGGGGCTTATATTTTGGACCAAAGATCCTAGCAGGTTCCCCCAGGGTTTAGGGTTCGAGGTATGTAGGTTTTAGGCCTTAGGGCACATAGCTCGAGGGTTCGGTATACAGGTTTTCAGGTTTAAGGGTTTAATGGTGTAGAGATTAGGGTTCAGGAATTTGGTGTCCAAACTTGATACGGTCTACGGTTTTCGGATGCCCCTAAGCCCTCATCCCCAAACCCTACAGGCGCAAGTCTGGAGGAATGCAAGTTGTATAGGGCAAAGCTGAAACAGCAGCCCATGCACAACATTTGGGAGAACAGATCCTGACCTGTGACCAGAACAGTTTCCAGATGCCCCCTCCTCTCATCACAGAAATTTCCCCCACGACCTGATACCATCCTCTAGTTTGCCCTCAGTTCACGCTAACTCACTGAGGGCTATTTATGTCGAGGGATAGTAGGAGAATACAACCGAAAAAAGAACAAAAAGAACTAATCCCTAAACCCTTGAGGCCACAAACCTCTAAAACCACCCCAAACCCTGAACCCTAAACCTCCAAACCCCCCAAAACCCTAAACTCCTGGGCGGAAGGCGGGGCTTCTTCGCCGCTTCTTCGCCCTCATGAGGGAAACCTGCCCTCACGTTATGGCCCCTTGGGCTTGATGGTGTATATTACCATTACTAAGATTTTGGGTGGTTAGTTTGATGTCAAAAACTGGAATTTTGAGGCTAAGGAAATTCAAGAACCCAAAGGAATGGTAAACTTACATTGCCCTGAGGGATTAGGGTGTAGGGTTTATAGGGTTTAGGGTTTAGGGATTTTAGGGATTGCTTGGGCCATAGTCTAAACTCCTTAGAGATTGTTATTAAAGGGAATAGATAAGGCATAAGGTTGAGGGGTTCTATGGGGATGATCTAGGGCTTATTAACGGGATACTTGGAGTTTAGGCTATAGCTCACTTACTAGGGGATAGTAGGAAATAAGGGAATGCTTTAGAGATGCATCTTATAGCGATTTTCCTCATTCCCTACTAACTGCGAGTATGATTGGGGATTAGGGTTTAGGGGTTAGGGCTCAGGGATTAGGGTTTAACGTTTAGAGTTTAGGATTTGCTTCAGGATTTAAGGTTTAAAGTTAAGAATTTAGGATGTAAGGCTTAGGGTTTGGGATCCAAGGACGCAAATATTAGGGCTGTTGGTTTGAAATACCTTTTGCATTATCGTTTCTTGGCATTAAAAACTCATTATTTGAGTCCTTGAACCCGTTTGAGTCCACCTGACCCTAAACCCCTAATCCCCTAAACCCCTCGAACCCTAAGGTCCTCAAACCCTAAACCCCTAAACCCGAATCCCTAAAACCTAAAACCTAAAGCTCTTCTCCCCTAAACCCCTAATCCCTTATCCCCAAATCCCCGAAAACCCTAAACCCGAGTTCCCTAAATCCCTAAACCCACCCTAAGGGTCCAAGGATCAAAATGGTAGGGTTGTAGGGCCCAAATACTATAATATTTATGGTATTTGTGCTCTAAAGCCCTATTATTTGAGACCTTGGACGCTTAGGGCCTAAACCCTAAACCCTAAGCCACAAAAAAGATGAAAGCCCGAGCCACGTTGCAGTCCAGTCATGAACCCTTCTCTGTCAAGCCGTGCAACCCAGGCCCCTCCTTGAACCCTTGCATAGATTTAGGGGTTTAGGCTTTGGGGTCTAAGGTTTAGGGTCTAGGGTTTAGGATTTGTCTAGGATTTGAGGTTTATTATTCAGGATTTAGGGCTGCCGGTTTGGGGTCCAAGGACCCAAATATTACGGCTTGGGGTTCCAACTACATCAAGACCATAGTATATGGAGGCCTTGGACCCTCACGGTTGGGATATGTGGTCCTTAATGTTGTTTGTTTTCGGTGTATAGAGGGTAGACGGATGGTCTAGGTGCACTTGCATCCTCCCACTTACTGTGGACTTCTGGTATCTTGCTTCCCCGGTTTAGATAGCGACCACGCGACAAACAAACCATTTCAGAGCAGCAACTTTTCTCCTGAACCCTAAACCCCTAAACCCTGAACCCCTAAACCCCTAAACCCTAAACCCTAACTTCGAAGGTGTCCTTCAACGGTGACTTCTTCGACTATCCCTTTGTCATGAACCGTGCGAAGGCGATGTTGGTTCCTGACCGAAGCCGACAGGGCTCAAGTACATAAACTTCGGGTTGCACAGGCACGAAAAAAGATTCATCTTATTATAGTACTTAGTGCCTAAACCCCCAAAGTATGTAAAATAATAGCCCTAAACCCCTTAAGAATAGCTCTAAGAGCCATTATTTTACATACTTTTTTGGGGTCCAGGTAGTGCCTAAACCCCCACCATTTGGTAGTTGGACCTGCTAGGGAAGTGTCGGTAGGGTCTTCTTAGCATGTGCTGTAGGCCAGGGCTTTGCAATACTTGCAAGGCTTTGTTTATGGGGTGAATAGGGTTCATAGTCTTTTTTGGATCACGAGATACGTTTCAGGGTTCAGCTAGACTACAACCTTCATGTCCATACCTTCTGAAGGACTGAAGGATGCAAGACTTGTTGGTGCACAACTCTTAGATATGGGTAGAAAGTCTACTGCAGGTTGGGCTACAACGGGGGCTGGTTGCTTGCTCCTCATAAGCTTTCTCATGGGATCATCCAGGCTACTGACTAAACTAGTGAAGGAACAGGAAATGTGCACATACGGCGCTGCGGTCCTTCTGCTTTCTACTGTGACCCTCATACTTCCACCATACATGTACCAAGACCTTCCTTGTACACCTAAATGAGAGCATATCTGGATATTATGATGGAGGGTGTAGGTACGCAAGGTTATAAAACACTGCATTCCATGTTTGTTATGGTTTCCCTTTTATGTTGGGCTATATATGTGTGACCCAAAAACACCTCCTCCGCCATGCACTTTCTAAGTTCTAAGTAAGCATATATATACATATATACGTATGGGGGGGGTTCCTAAAATTAGAAATACCACTTTGGGGGCCCCATAATAAGGATTGTAGTATCTGGGGATCTATATTGGGGTACCCTAATTTAGGGAAACTACCATATATGATCCAGGGTTGCCCCCCCCCTAATTCATCCCTGGTACGGATCCCCCCTCTCCCCTTTCAACGCTGTGGTTCGTTCTTGTAACCTGTTCGGCTGGCGGTTCTCCCCCCCTCCTCCGGCCCTGTGGTACCCGTGCTGTGTTTGTGGTTCCCCACGCCCCCACCCCCGTGGTCCCTGCGGTTCTTGTGGTCTTGTCCTTGTGGCTCTGGTGTTATGTTAGGGCGGTGGGTGTATTTGTAGATGATCTTGCTTCGTATCCCCAACAATTTCTAATGCAGTTACCTTAATCCTTCTAATTCTGTTGGCCACAAGTTTACTTGGAAGTTCCTGTGATGTAGTGCCAGCTTAGGATAGATCCCAAGTAGAGCTATAGCTTCAGGTATAAACAGCACGACGGCTGAAGACCCTAAACCCTAAACCCTCAACCCCAAACCCTAATAGGGTTCAGTTGCAAGGATCGCAACCCCCGGGCAGAGGTCCAAAAGTGATGACACTTACAAGGATCGCGACACCAGTGGGGCGGGTGGGGGGGGCGAGGATGCCCAGGACCGGGAACATATATACATATGTCTGTAAACACAAAAATGTATATACAAATGTCTATAAATACACACATATATACGTATACACGCATATGTCTGTGTATACATATAATATCACATATGCCTGTATCTACACATAAAACACGTATGCGTATTTATACACAAACAAACACACATGAGCCATAGTCTAAACTCCTTAAAGAGGGATTATATAGGGGATTATATAGGGGACTACTATAGGGCTTATTAAGGGGGATACTAGGAGTTTAGACTACAGCTCACATGTCTATACGCGAGCCTCTGGCCTGATGCCATGAGGGCACACATGAGCCATAGTCTCAGCTCCTTAAACGGGGTTATATGAGCTATAGTCTAAACTCCTTAATGGGGGGTTATATAGTGGATTATATAGGGGACTACTATAGGGGTTATTAAGGGGGATACTAGGAGTTTAGACTATAGCTCATATAGGGGAGGGTTTAGGGTTCAAGGTGTAAGGGGGATTACATCGGGGAGTATTCTAGGGGTTACTAAGAGGGATGCTAGGAGTTAAGACTATGGCTCACGTTTAGTTGTCCGGACCTTATCGCCTTAGTCGCCAAGCGGATAACCGTCTACTTGACTTTGTGGGGCAAATATTCCCCAAACCCTAAACCCCCAAAGGGTAATCTTGTTGGAGGGCAAATATTCCCTAAACCCTAACAGGTTAACCTTTTGGGAGCAAATATCCCCTAAACCCTAAACCTTAAAGGACATAACTGTGGAGGCCAGGAGTCTCAGCAGCTAGGACGCAAACCATGTCTCAATCAGCGCCTACGTCATGTCATTCTGTTACCCTTCCTCGGTCCCAGATACCTAGCTACAGGGCAAGTTATGGTGGCTGCGCGTGAACTCACTACGCGGTTCAGGGTTTGGGGGTTTAGGCTTGAGGATTTAGGGTAGGTGCAAGGGCCCCAATATGTATGATATTCCTACATGGACCCTTTGGGCTTATGTGCATGTATTGTGGAATCTCATTGCTTACCTTGAGAGTCCCAGGATCCACATAAAGAACAACTGAATTGCGGAAATCTCATGACTGAAAGCATCCTAGTTGGGTCTCTGGACCTGTAAGGGCAGAAAACCCACAGCTAGAAGCCAAACCTGGGTAACATAGCAAGCATCTAGTGGCCAATGAGACTATGATAACAAGGATTGTAAATCCAGGCTTAGGGCTTCAAGGTTTTGCTTAGAGACTCTTGACCTTTACAGCATCTACTAAACCAAGAAAGCAGAGCCCAAGTCAGGCCTACAACATGGATTGGACCGAAGAGGCAGGCTTGACTTCTGTTTTTGTTTGGTGGGTATACGCCATAGGGTAGAGGGTGCAGCGTCTGGGTTTAGGGTAAGTGGGGTTGGGGGTGTAGAAACGCTACAAGCTGTGAGCTTTTTCTCCTGAGTCCCTACTCGAAGCAGCGAAGTATTCAGTAACTGGCGACAGTTGATTAACTTACACATGATACTCATGCCATAGGGTCCTTCTTGCAAAATCCTCTTACTGGTGGTTTGTCTTTTTGCTTGAGTTGTTTGGGCTCTAAAACCCTAAACCCAAATACAGGCCGTGTGATCCGGAAAGCGTTTCAAATACCGAGCAATGCGTAAGCAAGATAGGCGTATATGGTGGGTTGAAAGTTTCAGAACAGGTCTTCAGCGTAACAACAGGCATGCTAGCTACAAGTGGCTGCTCATACCTCAGTGGCAACTGCCAAGTAGTCATAGATTTCAAGCCGACCTGACCTACAACTTCCAGGGTTTAGGGTCTAGGGCTTAGGGTAGGCCAGGGAATTAAAACCCTAAACCCTCAACGCTAACCCCTTAGACCCTAAACCCTAAACCCTAAAACTCTAAGCCCTAAACCCTCAACCCTAAACCCTGACTTTTTGAAATAGACTTTTCAATTTGATCATTATCCTCGATTGTTAATGCTGCAAGTACGAAACCTCTGAACCCTGAAGAATTAGCGTTTAGGGTTTAGGGTTTAGGGAACCCTAAACATTTGGGGTTCAGACACAAATCCGTCCCTAGAAGCACTCTTTCCTACATAATGGAACCCTATTAGGGCTCCCGTTCCCTAATAATGGGAACAGGGTTCTGTATACAGTAGAGTTACATAGCCAAAAAACCTACTATGTAGGTAACTAGGAGCGTTAGGGCAAGAGACGCAACAAGTACAAGTGTCATGGTGAGCTTTGCTTGCAGTACCCTATTCCGCTCGAGTCTGGGATCATAAGATCGGTAACCCTTGGGATCCAAGTAGCTCAATGTAGGTAATATTTACAGACTTGAAGGGCCCAATGTAGGTACTATTTGTATTCCTGTATTCCCAGGGTAATAAACCCTGAACCCTTGGATTCCCAGGATAATTATTTATGCTTTACAGCAGTCGCTTCCTGTGTGCTAGGTGACGCTGCGGATAGAGGAAATCTTGCACCCAGCATGTCTAGCCTAAACCCTAAATCCTACACCTTAGAGTTTAAGGCTTACGGTTTAGGGTTTAGCTTCTACCTCAGGAATTACAATATATTCTGCCCCAAACAGTGCAGCATTTCTTCCATCCACCGTGCAGAAGGGTTCAGGATTTGGGGTGTAAGTACTGTGTAGGAAGAGACAAGTAGTGGGCCATTACTTGCACAATCCCACCACGAACCCTGAGGCTCATTATCAAGCCCTGAACCTAAAGCGTTTCCTCACACGGAGCAACCTTATCCGCCCCGTGACCCCTGACAGGTTATTTCCAGAAGGGACTAACTTGATCTTCATGTCCTCAAAACATCAAGTGCCAAGAAGTAGTATATACGTGTGTACCCTGGGGATCCAAAGTAATCGATGGTTTCAATGGACTCTAGGGCTCAAAGTCTGCGGTCCAGGGTTTAGGATTTGAATTCTTGCTAGCCCAAAGCCATGGATGGTTTAAATGGACTTTAGCGCCCAGAGTCTGTGGTTGAGAGTTTGGATTCTTAACCAAACTTGGTTGCTGTTGAAGAACCCAGGCTCAGACACCATTCTGCGGATGTAGGAAACAACAGGTTTTATCATGGTAACCTGCCTTCAGTTCCTTAACAGCAACCATGAACAATCCAAATCCTGCGTGCGTTCCCTCAAGGGTTTTTAGTGCGCAAAATGGGCATGTACTTGACCAAAACCTGGACTGCACAGTACGCAAGTGTTGGGTATCTAGACGACCGGCAACCCTGCATGCCCACATACATCATCATAAAGCCCATGTAGTTCCCACAAAACACCCCTTTAGACCTTTTGATTGTTGTGTACCTAGCCCCTTCCTGAACCCCAAAAGTAAGCAAAATAACAGCCCAATATATTTGAATATAGTCAAAAAAGGCCACTATTCTGCATTGTTTTGGATTCCAGTAAAGCTCAAGCCGTCGGGTAGGACCCCCATAGTAATAGTCATCGGAGTAAGACCATCTGGGATTTTTCAACTTTCTTGCACATTCCTTCCTACACCCTGAGCCCTAGACCCTACTCCTAAAGCCCTGTCACGCGGTTCAGGGTTTAGGGGTTGGGGATCCCTATAACACCAACAACCTCCAATGACCACCACCTCCAATCCTGTGCCCCAACAGCCTATGGGCCCCAAACCCTACTTGGAGGTTCATGGGACTTAGTAACTATTTATAACTGGGCTTATAACCCTACTTATTACTGGGGTAACCCCTATAAGGCCATTTAGGGGGGTTATAAGTAAGGTTATAAGCCCAGTTATAAGTAGTTACTAAGTCCCATGAACCTCCAAGTACAGAATTCCGAGCCTCAAACGACTCATGGTGTTTAGTGGTCGCACGTCCCTCTCAGGCTCAAAAGACATTCTTCCTGGCACATAGCAGGCAATAAGAGAATTAGAAAACATGGGAACCTCATATGTATTTCACAGCTTAAGATTTAGCCGGAATGAGATCATGGACCCCTGTAGTAGTCCGTCTGTAATCCCCCATATTGTCCATGCGTACCAGGAGCTTTTTAGGCATGCCTGTGAAAAATCAGCATAGCAGCGGTCACGAACAAATTGAAATCCCGAAGCCTACGACTCCTTGAAATCCTAAGCCGTAACCCATACAGTCTCAACCCCAAGCCCCAAACTCACTCCCTAAGGGTCCAAGGACTCAAATAATGGGGTTCTAGGGCCCAAATACCATGAATGGTATTGTAGTTGGGCCCTAAAACCTTATTATTTGGGTCCTTGGACCTTTATATAATTCCCTAATATCCATGTATGGTCCCCCTACACCCCCTCTAAAGGGACCCTATTATTTGAGTCCTTGGACCTTTAGGGACTGTAACTTTGACCCGAAAGGCGGAAGGTTTAACCTCCTTCGTCCAAACGCTCCAGCTGCACCCCTAAACCGCTAAACCCTGAACAACTAAACCCCTAAACTCTTCGCCAGCACCCATTGCAAGCCTGCACAGAAGAGCACAACCCCGAGCCTCTACTTGCAGGGACCGGTTACTGATCACCTACCCAAAGGGTCCATGTAGGTTTGTGGTATATACTTAGGGCCCAAAGGGGTTCCCATATACCTACTTTGAAGCCCAAGTATATACCATATAACTACATGGACCCTTTGGGCTACTTACGAACCATAATCTTATCCTACCTATAACCATGGTCTCAAGCTTAAGGGACGTACCACTGGTTTCTAATTACATGCAGCAAGTAGGTTACGCGGAGCGCGCTTCTCCAAGCATTCGCAAGTACCACATATCCCAAAGCTGGAGAATGTAGGAATTCCTCAAGCCTCTTTTACATACATTTTGGATTCCGCTTGATGACGCTTAAGGCTTCAAAGTTAGACTTGAGGGTTTTATTGTTTAGGGTTCCCATGTGGCTGCCAACTTGTGCTTCATAGTCACGACGCCGCGTGGCAGTATGGCGTCAGCAGCAGGCATGTCTCTCAAATATGCGGGGTTTAGGGTTTCGGGGTCAGATTTGAGCTATAGTCTAACTCCTTAAAGGGGGGATTATGTAGGGTTTAGGGTTTAGGGTTTAGGGTTTAGGCTCTAATCTCCTTAAAGGGTGTCAGATAGGGGATTAAGGGGAGTATTAGAGGGCTGATCAAAGGGGATGCCAGAGGTTTAGACTATAGCTCATATGGGGTTTCCCCACATGTCCCGGGGTACCTATGAGAGGTTTCCCCTACCCTGAGGCTAGTTCTATGATAAAAGGCAATCCCTAAGGGTCCAAGAACCTAATAATCATATAATTACCCAAAACCTGTTCTATAATTACAATTACCCAAAACCCAAGTACCCAATTATTGGGTACTTGGACCCTTTGGGAATGAACGCTACCTAGCTATTTGGGCTCTTGGAGACGTACGGCTATGGGAGTTGGGACTGTCTGGCCTTGAGAGAGCCTCAGCCGCGGATCCTATACGGGGCTTCTCAGGACCGTGCACAAAACCCTTGTTGGATGTAGAATATAGTTTACCTTAAGCCCTGAGCCTTAAACCCGAACTTGTCTTTTAAGCTGGTTCTTGTGAGAGGATGTTTGACTGTATCTCGCCCTTGCAAGACAGTAGGGTTGAGGGTTCATAGGGTTTAAGTTTTTAGGGTTGAGGGTTTGGGGAGTTACGGTTACAAGGTTGATAGTTCGATTCGACGGGGACCGAGATAGGGGCAGACACTCTAAGGAGGGTTTAGGGTTTAGGTCTTCGGGTGCAGGGTTTAGGGCTTAGGATTTTGGGTGTAGGGTTTAGAACGTTGGGCTTAGGGTTGAGGGTTTTAGGGTTAGGGGCTAAGTGTCCTTCTAAAGATACTGTTCAGTGGGGCCCTCAGGAATCTCCCTGATGAAGGACTGACTATTCAAGGGTAGCTTCGAAAATATTTCTTTTTTCCCGAAGCCCTAGATAATTCGCATAAAGCCTTTGAAGCTTCGCGGAACCGCAAACCTACCTGAGTATTGCAAGCGTGAATGCTTCTGGAAGCAGTGGTGCCTGGGGTTGAGCATTTTGTGCTCAGCGACTCAGCGAAGGACTTAGGGCTTAGGGCTTACATATGGCTTTGGTTTTACGTTGTAGGGTAGATGGTTTACCCTAGCCCTTAACCCTTACCCATCTAGGGTTGTTGTAACAAAAGCTAGCACGGACACCTTCGCAAGCCCACACGGGGATTTCAGTGACCGGTCGGGATGGTTTAGTGTCTAGGGTTTTAGGGTTTAGGGACTTGGGGTTTAGGGCTTGGGGCTTGGGTTGAGCAGAAACCCAAAGTACGACTGAGCATGCTCATCCCAACCCCTAAGCCCAAAGCTCTACAAACCATTCCCTAAGGGTCGAAGGACCCAAACATTAAAGGCTTTAGGTCCCAAGTCCCATTCAGATTATGGGCTCTGATACCCCATAGTTTTAGTCCTTAGACGACCCTTAAAGATTGTGTGCAGAGCCTACCAGGACCCTCCTAATACCCTTTATCGGGGTTATATGGCCGTGAATAGTAGGTACTGAGGCGTAAATAGAGGGTAGTTGGACTGTATAGGTATGTAACTAAAAAGCAGCGATCTCCAGCCAGCAGGCACCGACGCCCACGTACCAAGCAGCATGGTTGTTGGTACCTGTTGCCGTACTTGGACCCTAAGGGTGCTGCCTATTACCCCAATATGAGCTGTAGTCTGAACTCCTTAAAGGGGGTTTTACGGGGGATGATTTAGGAGACTACTATAGGGGTCATTAAGGGGGATACTGGGAGTTTAGACTGTAGCTCATATCATTTGCGTGAGGGAACCAGATGGAAGCCCGACACTCAAAAGGCCGGGGTCTAGGGATTAGGGCTCAGGGCCCCAAACCAAAATCCTACGCCTTTGCCTCAGTAAACAGCGATGGCGCTGATGCCAGCGACGAAGAGGATGAGAGCGAAACAGGCCGGTCGGCCGGTCCTTCGGAGGGTTTGGATTTCGTTTCGTTAGCCCTGAAACCATGAACCCTAAATCCTTCCGCTACGAAATGGTGCGTCCACGCGGGAATTGGTCATTGTTTGCTTATAAATGAAGTGATCGCAAGACACTAAGGCTTAGGCTTCGAGATTTATAGGTTTGTACAAGTTGGTCGCAAGACGCTACATGAGTTATAGTCTAAACTCCTAGTATCCTCCTTCATCGCCCCTATGATAGTCCTCATATAATAGTCCCTATATAACCCCCCATATAGTCTCGTTTCAAGGACTTTATAGACTATATGGCTCACATGGCAAAACGACATCGATCCCTCGCGCCGTGCCAAAAGCTTGCAATGTATCTGTGGATAGAAGACCAGGGTTTAGGGTTGAGGCTTTTAGCCCTATCCTACATCCCGGCACATCAAAAAAAGTCTTAAACCTTATGCCCTAAGCCCAGTCTTTCCAAGCCCTACACGCTGCAGCCCAAACCCTCTGAGCAATTCGGCACGGCACCTGGTGTAGGTTTATAGGGTTTAGGATGGCTTGGGTCAAAAAGTTAACCGTGACGTTTTTTGCTTTGAGGGTTTAGGGTTTGAGAGTGAGGGCTTAGGCTTTGAGGTTTAGGATTTAGGGTTTACGTTTGTTGCGGTTTTGTTAAGGAGTCAGGGTTCAGGGTCTAGGGCTGTGGCTAACACACCTCAAACCCTAATCCCTCAACGCTAAACTCTAAACCTTAAACCCTAACAAAATCCTGCGTGACCCTAATAGACTGCAAAATTATAATTTCCAAGGTATACGGTACCTAGGGCTATGCAGGCCTGGACGCTAAACCAGGGTTTCGGGTTTAGGGTTTCGGTCGGGTTCAGGGCTTAGGGTTTAGGGTTCAGGGTGTTTCAATTTCAACCGTTTGAACACCCAACCATGTAGCTAGGTCCACGGTCGGGATCTTTATTCATCTGCCTCAGCAACAAAGTTCTCAACCCTAAACCCAAAATTCCCAACCTCTAAATCCTAAACCCCAACTTTCCCCAACACCCTTGAATTCCTCAAAACCCCTGAATCCTAAACCCTGAGTTCCAGATTGATGGAGTACTTTTTTTCGGGTAACCCCTACTAGGCATTGAACGATCTTATAATAGCGATATGTATATCTATATATACCCTAGAAGCCCAGTTACCTACACATTGGGTTCCTGTCCCTGGTTCCCTATATAAACTTATACTATCTATAACCCAAGAACCTACTGCATGGGTACCTGGGCTTCTAGGGGGTATATCTATAGAGGGCTTGCGGCTTAAGAATCCCCAAAACCTGAGGAGCTAAACCCTGAACACTGGCTCAGGGTTTACGTCTGAGTAAGAACCCTAAACCCGAAGCCACCGCTTGCTGTAAAGCATTCCGTGGACGACATGTGCGGACGGAAATAGGCCCTTGAGACACCCTGGCCCCAAGGGTCCAAGTACCCAATAATTACGATTTAGAGTTTAGGGTCTAGGACTACACAAGATATAGGTAAGGGCAATTGTGGTACAGGTTTCGGGTATAGCAAAAAAAACCTTGAAGCCTGACATTGTTGAGCACTTGGGAACCTGAAAATTTAAACCCTACACCCTTAAATTCTAAACCCAACCCTAAGCCCTTAACCCCTAAACCCTTAACCCTTAAACCCTAAACCCTAAACCCCTAAACCCTTAAACCCTAAACCCTTAACCCTTAAACCCTAAACCCCAAACCCAGCTTGTAGCCAACCTGGAGGTTTCCGATCTCGAGCGGTGAAGTCAGATGTTGGGACCCCGCTCTGGTTCCTTAGGGTTTAGGGGTCTATAGGGGTTCTAGGGTTCTAGGGTTCAGGGTTTTAGGGGTTTAGGGTTTAGGGGTCTATAGGGGTCTATAGGGGTTTAGGGTTCAGGGTTTAGGGGTTTAGGGTGTAGGGGTCTATAGGGGTTTAGGGTTTATGGTTTAGGGATTTACGGTGTAGGGGTTTAGGGTTTAGGGCCGTGGGCTCGGGATCCATGTAGCCAAAAGTAGGTACGATTTATCTATTTTAGGGCCCAGCATAGGTACGATTCATATTGACGCCCATTCACCTCCTACTTCCTTAGGGATGTCGGTTTTTTTATAACAAAAGTTTATGGCATACCCATGTTTCATGATGCGTCTAGGGAGACTTCAGTCAAGGGGCTGTAGGAGGCATGGAGTGAAGAGTTGTGGGTTCGGGGCTTGGGGTTCAGAGTTCAGTGTTTAATATTTGCGGTTGAAGATTGTGGGTTGATGGTTTAGGGCATCTTGCGTTCCGTGGACATTCTGGTGAGCCCTAAGGTCCAAAAATACCATTGATATTATAGCAGTTGGGCCCTAAAACCCTATCATTTGGGTCTTTGGGGAGTTGTTCTATTGGATGTTCAATTGGGGAGACTTACACTCACACGTGTTGATGCATCCTGTTGATTTGCTGGTGGTGGGCATCGACAACACACAGGGTTGTTTGCTTGGTTCTGGTGGGTATGCAAGTGCCAAGCTATGATCAGGCAACGACGGTTCTGAAGTGCGGGGAGTTTACGGCTTCGTAGTCGGGATATCAAGCCCTAAGCAAGGACCCAAATGATAGGCTTTTGGGGCCCAACTGCCATAATATTAATGGTATTTGGGCCCTACAGCCCTATTGTTTGGATCCTTGGACCCTTAGGGATCATGTGGGCCAAATCGAGATTCGGCAAGAGTTGCAGGTGCGTGAGGGGAGCATGCAATTTTGCTCAGGCGATGGCCTTCCCTCACGGAGCTGTGGTTGGTTTTAGGGTTTGGGGTTTAGGGTTTTGGGTTTTGGGTTCAGGTGAGCTGTCGCACTGCTCGAAAAAAGTATGAAGCAACATCCTGAACAACGGTTATGTTGACACCGATTAGGATACGCTGACAGACCTTTTGGTGTGGAGCTTCCATCACAAGCTATACCTTGTTCCAGGTTTCTAGCTGAGTTTCAAGCTTGCAGCTTTTGACTTATCATTGGTGAACGTTTGCCGAACCTGCCCTCCAGGTACACTAGTCCCTTCCAGTTCATTGAACAAGCAAGCGCTCTAAAAGATAATCCCAAACCGTGTGGCTGTAGCCTTTATAGCCGCAAACTCGCAGGCTCTGACCCCCTCTGCCCTGGTAATGGGCAATGGGTTATCGCTCCCTCATGCATAACCAAACACCTTGCAATACTCGAATTGTTTAGGGCTTAGGGTTTAGGGTCGGGGAAACATGGCAAGTATATGTACAACGCACACAAGCCATGGAATAGCCCCAGCCATCCCAGTTGAGTAGTATTTTATTTGGGGATATTATGGTACCCAGTATAGAGTAAGATTATATCCTCCTTTTGGGGTATAGTATTTTGTATAAGGAATACAATCCTACTGGGTTTAACCACCAAAAAACACTACTCACCTTGACCTGGCATCCTCAGATCTTAGCGTGCAGACCTTTTGGGTCAGCCCTTTATAAACCTCAAACCCTAAACCCCAAACCCTAAACCTTAAGACCCTAAACCCTAAAACCCTATAACCTTTAAACCCTAAACCCTAAACCTTAAGACCCTAAACCCTAAGACCCTAAAACCCTATAGCCTTTAAGCCCTAAACCCTAAACCCTAAGGCCCTAAGGGAGGGGGTTGGGCATTGGGGTTCGAGTCAAGGGAGTATGGGCTTAAGGGCTTCGAGAATAGAAAGCCGATGAGTGAAACAAGGCCCTCAACCTTCAGATTGAACATATAGGCCCCTTTACGTGGATACAGCATGGGGTATATGGGGATCTTACTATTATATACCCAAAGCCATATTCCATCTACTTAAGGGGGACTATAGCTTTCAGGCGCATGAGCACTAAATAGCGACAGATATTTGTTCGTGTATTTATCTAATCTTAATTTTCACAAAAATACTTTGGACGGGCAGCTTATGTACATAGACAGACAGGTGGACAGTTGCATGGATGGATGGGTGGATGGAGGGAGGGAAGGTGGTTGGGCGGATGGTTGGAGGGATGGTTCTTGGCCTGCTTGTGTTTTGGGGGGGAGGGGGGGGGGCTGGATAGATGAGCCCCCTAAACCCTAAACTGTAAACCCTAAACCCGATGGATGGATTCATGAAGCGAGCGCTGTTGCTTCTCTGAGGTCCCTAAGCTCCTGAAAGACCTCTATGAGGACTATGGCCACGTACTTACTTGAATCGTATATGGCCTTTATGTATTGCCCTAAGGGTCCGCCGACCCAATTGGGCCCTAAAACCCTATTATTTGAGGCTCTGGACCCTTATGTATTGGAAGCTGAGGTCGCGTCTTTCTAGTTGATGGCTTAGGCTTCAACATTCGGTAGCCTTCATGTGATCATATCGGGGTCAGAAGGGCGCGAAGTTCATCGCTAAGCCCCACCCCGAACTGTGTCATTGTTGAAATAATCTTGTACCAGAGCACCATAAAGAATACGGGGATACGCTGCTTAACATATCCCGAGAAAGAACCAGCACGCCCTATCGCCATACAAATGACTTAGCCTACTGTGACGAGTAAAAGATAGAACTAAGGCTAATACAGTTCTATTAGAGTTGACCTGAGATTGTTCTAGCAGACCTACTTTTCTAGTTCAAATGACCGCAAGACAAGAGCCCCAGATAATAGAGTCATAAGATAGGAGAATCCTGTAAAGGAAAGTTATCGAAGGCTGTAGGTTTCATCTAATGGCTGGCATTTCCTGGATTTGGGAGATTGTTTCATCCTCCAGGGCGTTCCTTCCCCAGTCGACTTAGGCTTACGTGGCTTACTGTAGCTATCCCTAGGTAAGGTTTAGGGAAAAGGAACTTAGGGTTTAGGGTTCAGGGTTTAGGGTTAGTAAGGTTTAGGGTTTAGGGTCTAAGTAAGGTTTAGGGGTGAAGGCTTGGGGTTAAGGGTTGGGGTATAGACTGTGGGAGGTGTATTCAAGAAGGAACCTAGCGGAGGGGGCAAATGGGACGGGGAACCCTTGAATGGGGGCTTTTGCAGCTAGGGTTTAACCCGAAGCCCCATTTAGTGTTCCAGGCTTACGATAAGGATTGGGATTGTGGCAGAGGCTTATAATTCTGTGCCGACCGGTAGGCCTAAGAACATTTTCAAAGGAAGCCCTAAACCTTAATTAAACAGTAGCTTCCGTTTTCTTGCCATTATCCTTAAACAACCCTTAAACCCTAATGGTAGCTTCTATTTTCTTTTCCATTATCTCGATACAACCCCAGAACCCTTGGCCAGTTCAGATGTTGCTCAAGGAATCCTAGCCAGAGTCCTTTGCCAATTAGGGTTTAGGGTTTAGGGTCTGTCTTGCTGATGATTCAGTCCGCGACTGTCCCTTCAACCCTACCCTGAGGGTCCCAGCACGATGTTCGTATACTTCCCAAAGCCTGCACTACAACCACAAATCCCCAAATACTCAGCTAGTGGGTACTTGGACTCTTAGAGAGTGAATGACCAGCAAACTTTGACATAGTCTTTAAAAGAGCATTGTCTTAGTAGCTGGGTAGGTACACTGTACACTTTTGGGTTCTTATATTCCCATTTGAATAAAAAGTGTACACATGGGCATTGAATGATCGTGGTTGCTACAGGATGTTTTGATTTCCTGTCGTTGGTACTGGATACCTGAGGAACACCTGGGAACATGAATGGATGCCTTTGTTGACATACGCGGAAACCTATTGATATAGCTATAGCTTTGGCCAAGTCAGAGGCCCCCAAGTAAACGGGCGCCGTTGTGTGAACCCTCATTCCTCTACTCCAGGACCGGCAGCGTAGCGGCGAGCTATGCTTTGTGCATCTAGCTCAGCGTATGGCTGCCGAATTCCTGGGTCAGGATGTAGATTTAAGCAATGCAAGCCTGTCGGATCTAGGTTGGCATGGCGCCTCGTTTGTTTCGTTGTCAAGTTGTGGTTTCTGTTCGGCATCGTGTAGAATCAGGACTTAGCCTGCGCAAGCAGTTTTAGCGCTTCCGCTCAGGGCTATGCTTGTCCAATAAGTTCTGTATTTAAGCTTCCTCCCAAAGGGTCCATATTATGTAGCTACATGGATCCTTGGGGCTTAATTGCAACCCAGATGCTTGTCCTGTGCGCAGGGTCCAGTAAAGACCTGGCTTATAGTTATGCCCTAAGCCCCCAAATCCCTAAAGCCTCAACCCCTAAACGCTAAGCCCCTGAACCCTAAAGCCTAAACACCTAAACCTTAAAGCCTGAACCCGTAAACCAAAAATCCTGAGCCCCTAAACCCTAAATGACCTGTCCAAAGCGGAACTAGGGTTACGGGATTCGGCATTTGAGCTTACCTAGAGTAAGTGTGGGACCTTAAAGGAACATCCAGATGCCAAAATATTACGTATGAAGCCCTTTTTTCTAAGGTATACATGTGTCCCTAAAGTTAAACCCTTAACTCATGGTAGGGTTTAGGTACTTGCAGAGAAAATTGGAATGAGTTAGAAGGGCTCCAGTGATGTCCAAGTAAAGTCGCCAAAGTACCTATGACAAGTGGTCGTGTACCTAACATTTTGGGGTCTTTAGCGGATTTTAAACGTGTGAGTTGCTCTAGGCTTCTTCCGGGACGAACATGTATTTTATCTTGCTACTTCGCAGGGTAGTTTGCGATCTGGGTTCAGAATGCACCTCTTCGCCCAGATGAGGTGGAGCCCTGAGCTTTAAGCCCCAAACCCTAAACTCCTGAATCTTAAGCCGCAAGACTTTACAGCTGAAACCAGCCTAACCCCAAACCCTAGATCATAACATCATAACAGGCAAACCCTCAACCCTAAGCCTTAAACCCTATACCCTAAACCCTATAGACCAGCCTCAACCTCGAACAACAAATCCTAGAACCTGAGGCTGTCCAGAGGCAGGGATTCCTGTAGAGCCTCAGGTAAGACTGATCAACCCTTAACGCTAAGCCCTTCACCCTGATTCCTAAGCCCTAAACCGTAAGCCCTGGTCCCTGAATCCTAAATCCTGAACTGTAAACCCTAAACCCTAAACCCTAAATACCAACCTCGAAAGCCTAAAGCCTAAACCTTAATCTCCAGACCTTCATGAGGCCTCAGCCCGGGCGCTGCCTTGATTGAAGAGCCATATAGGGTTAATTGAGCCATAGGCTCACACTGGGCCTCAGGTTACTAGGAACTTTGGGAGTTGGGGGTTTAGGATTCAGGGTTCAAGGTTTAGGATTCAGGATGGAACCCTTCAAACTTAACACTTAAAATGTAAAACCAGGATCCTGAACAAACCAGACCCCCCCCCCCAGAAAGCTTCAATCATCTCTATATCCTTAACCCTAAACGCCGGGCCCCTAAACCGGACGCACCCCTAAACCCTAAATAGCTTGGTATGTGCGCCCTGCCATGCGACGAGCTTTCGGCCGGTATCCTTCGGCGGCGGCAGCGCTGACTTTTGGCGTTCTTTAGGAGATATTCGAGCTATAGTCTAAACTCCTTAAAGCAGGTTCTATAGGGGAATATAGAAGGGTCTTGTATAGGCCTTATTAAGGGGGATGCTAGGAGTTTAGACTATAGCTCATTTGGGTTTCAGGGTTTAGGATTTGGAAGTTAGGGTCTGGGGTCTATGGCTTAAAGAACCCTAGGCTGTAACCTGAACCCAAGAGTTGAGGGAATTTGGCGGGGATTGTGTCTGTATTTGAGACCAGGTTAGGATTTTATGACCATAATTGGAATACATAAGCCCAAGAATCAAAGAGCACTTACCCTCCTAGGGTTCCTTTTAGAGTGCTCTTTGATTCTGTTTAACCTAGCCCAAAAATCCTAACCTGTTTGAGACACCCTGCGCAGGTGATACTATGTCTACCATGTCTACCCCTCATGGGTATGTAGGGTTAGCCTGAACCCCCCAGCGCTAAAGTTTTTGAAGTGGATGTAGGATTTAGGGTCAAGCATTTAGGGCAGGTTTGTGGCCCAGGGCTTATCCCGAACCGACTGAACGAAGAGAGAACCAGATGAACAAGAACATTGAAATAATATTGGGTTGTAAAACGCCTTACAGTGTGTTTAACTAATACAGAAACAGCAGGTTGTGCTTGTGCTTACATTCTTCCCTGTATTTTTGGCATAGGACAAGTACCTCAGAAGACATGGGTTCAGGTTGTCATAGAAGGGTCTAGAGTTTGCGTTCAAATGGCGTAGGCTTTGAAGCTTGGAATTCTGCACTCATGCAATTCTCAAAGCGGGGCTGGCTTTTGGTGTGTCTGACGTTCCTGGGGTAAAGGGTTCAAGCGTTTCCTGAAGAAACCTGTCTGCCTATGCAAGGAGAATTGTAACACCATTTTGATATTGCTCGCCCTCTCTTCCCCAAATCCTTGTAAGCCCTAAACTGGGCAACCCTAAACCCTAAACACCAAACCCCAAACCCTAAACCTGAGCCCCTAAATCCTAAAGCCCTAAACCCTGAACCCCTAAATCTAGGACCGCATGATTACTGTAGGCAGGTCTCAAGATTAGGGACCCCTTTGCACACCAAGGACAGCCTGGCCCTTGAACGGTAAGGGTTTGGGGTATGTAGGGATTAGGGTTTGGGGTTTCGGGTTTCAGCGTTTAGGATTTGACGATTTAGGATTTGCTGGTTTAGGGTTCAGGGTTTAGGACTCAGGCTTTAGGCTTGGGGCTGAGGGTCTGGAGTTTAGGGGTGAGGGCTTAGGGTTACGAACCTATGGTTCAGACAAACCCCAAACCGTGTAGTGAACAAGGAACGGGATTGAGAGAAAGTTTTGTTCATGCGGCTGTTTGTCATGGAGATCCTGAAGCCCCCCCCCCATAGGACAGACCCTCTAAGAACCCCTGGGTTCTCCCTTGCTGTTGCTTCTCCGGGCCCTTACACCCCAAACTCTACACCCTGAACCCTAAACCTTAGATCCTAAACCCTAAACCCTAAATCCTACACCCTAAACCTTAAGCCCTAAACCCTAAGTCTTGACAATGCTCTAATTTCACGTGGCTTGAGGCTGGCCCTTTCCTGTTTCCAACCGCCGGTGGTGTTACAGATGCCGATGTAAGAACCCATACCCAGCTTAGGGCTTAGGGTTTAGGCCCCTAAACCCTAGACCCCTAATTCCCTAAATCCTAAACTTTCAGACTTTCGTGGAAGTCTTTAAGGTGCTCTTGGACATAAGAACACCTCCCCACCTCCTAAAGGCCCCCCCTAGGCTCCCTCTCGTAACATGGGCCCTCCAGGAATGGGTCGCCCTAAGGTTTAGGATTTAGGGTCCAAGTACCAAGTATTCTTTTCTTACCCAAAGCCAGTACTAGAATTACTATTGCCCAAATCTCAAGTACACAATTATTGGGTACATGGCCCCTTAGGGTTTAGGGTTTAGGGATCCGCTTAGGGCTGCCTTAGCAAACATGACCTCCCGCCCTTTTTGCGCAGGGTGTGGATCCACGAGGTTGCTCCGTTATAGCTCTACAAACTCGCGCGGTTTAGGGTTTAGGTGTACGTAGGGTTAGAGCTACGGTTAGAGGTAGCGTAGGCAGCAAAGATTGCAAAAAGTAGGCCGTGGCATTCATAATACGCTGCCCGAAGAATTGGGTTAAACTTAGCAAGCCATTAGCTTTAGCATTTGCAGCTCGTTATTACTTAGTCAGCGCAGAGCTATTTGCGCCATACCATCAGAAGTGATATCTCACAGGTTCTAATGGCAAAAACGCTATGTAGTGACAGGAATACTGAGAAGGACAATATCAATGACCTCTGTCTACAAGTACGCCAAAGTAAGCTCTCCTTGCTTCCTGTGCTTTCGATGGCTCAAGTCAGCGAAGAAAACGAGGCTGTTCAGCCTGACAGTTTCGGGTTTAGGCCTAGAGTTTAGGGTTTAGGGCCGAGAGCTAGAGTTAAGGGCACGATACCCAGGGTTTTGCTTCACCTTGTAATAGTGGTGTACCATGGTTATGTAGGGCCCTTGATTTGCTGACAATCTTTCCTGCTGGTAGTATTCGTGTGTGGGGGCTTAAGCTAACTGATGCCCCACAGTCTAAACCCCAAGCACCATATGTCGAGGCTCGAGGGCATCAGCAGTCGTTGGCTTGGGGTCTGAAAATACAGCAGCTTGTAAGATGGAACGCAGCCTAAAGCCTAAATCCATGACTCTAAAGGCTAATGCCGACAGGAAGCATCCAAGCCCTTCACACTAAATCCTGAAAACCTTGTGGGCCTCGTGGGCTAGACCCTGATTCAGCAGGGCCCTGCTTCTGAAGCTTTGTTGTCTGAGCCATGCCGATTCCAAGTACTGGGCTAAAGCGAATGCCAAGTCTGCCAAGCACCTTGCTTTTTCATTCTTTGGCGTTTGGGTCATTATGGCTATGGAGAATCAAGTCGAACAGGGCAAAGGGAAATTTGGATCATAGCTGTTTTCCAGGCTTAGGGTATGTGAAGTAGGGTGTTTGTCATTGCTTTATTTGTTGAGAGTATTTAGGGCTCCCTAGATTCCTTGGGTGTCCGCATGGGGAGATCTTTAACAAAGCCATGGGCCGTTGAGGCTTTTGCTCGAACTGTCGTACCCATCGGCTGCTATGTGGGGGTTTCACTAGGGTTTTTTGTTTGGGAACTTCTAGACAAAGGCTTATAGCATTGCCAGACTTTATCGCGGCGAGCGGCGACATGTTTGTTCGTTTTTTTTGGCGTTGGTATGCGAACATTGTCTTGCACGAGTATACCACCAAAGCTTTAAGAGTGAGCTGCAGAATAGAGATCTGAGGTAATTCGCCTGATTGAAAATACACTCTACGGGTCCAAGCTCCCTTCAGTATTTATCCCCTCCCCCAAGTTTTAACCCTCCCTAACCCCCCCCGAATATGTCATGTTCCCACTGTGGTATATTATATTTCACTCGGCATACTTAACGTGAAGGGGCTTTTAATAAACATTATGGGTCTACCCTAACGGCCCAAATCCTAGGCCTCAGGCTTATATGTAGATTTAGGGGCTTTATGGTTTAGGGTTTAGAGTCTCAAATACCATTCCCTAAACCCTAAACCCCTGAACCCTAAACCCTATTATATCACATGAGTCCTTGGACCCTTAGGGGTCCGGTTGACATGATGCATGTGCATCTCTTTCCTGTCCGTTGGCAACCTGTAGGTGCTCTACAAAGGGATTAGGGTTTAGGGTTTACGGGCTTAGGATGGAGGGTTTAAGTTTGAGAGATATTTCCTTCTTAGCGGAGAATCAAAAGAAAAAGGACATGGAAGGTGACATGGGAACGGGGACTATATGGCGGGTTGTAGGGATGAGATGAGCTATTGCTAATCTCCAATGATCCTAAACCCTGAACCCTAAACCCCCAAAGCCCAAACCCTAAACCCCAAACCCTAAACCCTAAACCTAAACCCTAAACCAATTCTTAAACCCTGAATCCCTCAACCCTAAACCCTAATCCCTAAATCCTAAACCCTGAACCTCAACCCTAAACCAATCCCTAAACCCTAATCCCTAAACCCTAATCCCTAAACCCTGAGCCCCAAACTCTGAAACCCTAAACCCCAAACCCTGAATCCCTAAACCCGAAGGTCCAAGCTTTGAGCCCCCTGCAAGCCTCCAACCCCCAAGCCCTGAGCACCCGACAGCCTAGTCCCTAAACCCTACAGGTTTCAGGGTTTAGGGTTTAGAGTGTAGGGTTTTAAAGTTTAGAGCGTAGGGTCCAGGGTTGAGAGTGTAGGGTTTAAGGTTTAGAGTGTAGGGTTTAGTGTTTAGAGTGTAGGGTTGAGGGGTATAGGGCTTAGGGTTCAGGGTTTAAGGTTCAGGGTTTAGGGTTCGGGTATATCTTGGTATCCCTATTTCCTAAATCCTAGATTCTACACTCCAAATTCCTGCACATTGAGCTTCCTGAATCTCAGACCTGCCAGACCCTAAACTTTCTGAACTTTGAGGTTTAGGGGTTTAGGATTTAGGGGGTTGGGGTTTAGGGTTACTTGTTAAGCCTGATTCTCCGACCCTAATAAGTGGCGCAAGATCTTGGGCAACAGCGATGTGAAAGGATTTGGGCTCTGCGGTTTCCCGGGCGCGCTTTTTAGAGTTATGGGGTTTAGGGTTTGGGCGCTCCAGTTGGTATGCAGTGCCTTGCAGTCCTACTTCTCTTTTGGAGGTTCATGGGATCAATGGTTTTAAGGTTTGTAGGGTTTAAGGGTCCCTAAACCCTAAAACCCGAAAACCCTAAACCCTAAACCCACCCTAAACCCTGAGGTTAGCTGTGTAAGGAAGGCCAGTTCTATGCCCAGTTATATGCAACTAGGCTCGTTCCGCTCTCAGCTGCTGGTCACGCTGCAGCAAGCATTGCTGCAACACCCCGACGCACACTCCGGAGACCTACAAGGCCTGCGATGACATGCCAAGGTCATCGTATTGAACGGTGCCCCATACGCAGAATCAGTCTCAGGCCCAGGCTGCCACATGGAGTGGCAGCCGACTATGTACGGCAGAACGAAACGATTGTCCAGCAAATCTCATATTCCTGGGAAGTAACGACACATCTGCACCTGAGTCAAGCACAATCTGGATTGCCTTTCCTGAGGCAGGATGAGAACTGCTGACTACACGCACATGTAAAGAATCATTGAAACCATACCAGCACAGCATGAGTGAGTCTGTCACATCCAGGGAAACTGCACCTTCTTCATCCTCTGAACACATGCAATGATGCTCAACCGCTGAAACGTGCACTGTGAGAATACGACCAAAACAATCAGCCCTAAACCCTACACAGGCCTTCGCACCCTTATTAGGGGATGTAAGACCTTAGCACCATGAAACCTCCGAGTACTAGATTCATCCTATTCCTGGGAAATAGCGATTTTAGTTTAGGGTTTAGGGTTCGCTCCGCGGCATAGGTTCTCCGACCGCGCACGGCAGTTGC
>CAJNIZ010008624.1:63038-74270 GCA_905231905.1 Symbiodinium pilosum
AGGGATATATGAGCTGTAGTCAGTCTAAACTCCTTTGAAGGGTTTACATAAAGGATTATATAGGGGAATACTATAGGGGTTATTCAGGGGGATACTAGGAGTTTAGACTATAGCTCATATAGGGGTATATAGGAACAAATACTAGTATATTAATGGTATTTGGGTTCTAGAACCCTATTATTTAGGTCAATGGACCCTTAGGGGTATATAACTTAGGGTTTAGGATTCAGGGTTGAGGGACTCTACGGACTCAAAACCTGTTTATTTCTCATAACTACAGTCCTAACCATATCTATTTCCCGTGTCCACGCTATGGGCCCGTAACTGGGCGTGCAAGGATTTATACGCTATATAATAGGCATATAAGGATCGCATGATTCAGGGTCAAAGGGTCTAAGACTGAAGGCTGTAACAGGCCAAATGCATGTGTGCAATCAATTTCCAACTTTTTCCTAGTTTTCCAAGTGCGCAAGAAGGAGGGCAGCAAAAACCAAGACATTGCAGTATTTGGGACCTACAACCCCAGTAGTTGGATACTTGGATCCGCAAGGTTCCCTATCTACCTTGTGAAAAAGCCCAAGATGTATCTGTGCTACGGATGCCGCGAACTGTTTTGGGGTATGCACTTCCTTATAGAACTACAGCAATACGTGCCGCAAGCACGAACGAGACCTTGAAAGCGCCTTCATTGCCTGCTGCATGCAAGTGCGTAGTAAGGGCCTCAGGGCAGACCTTTTCATGTAAAGGGTTTAGGGTTTACGAGCCTAAACAACCACATTGTATTATTGCCTCGAATCCGTTGATGGCCCTATAGAAGTATTACACTCAAGCCCATGTTAAGCAAAAAGGCCCTACATTGCGTCTGAACCCTAAACTAGGTTGTTGCTAAGGAGTTCAAACTAAATAACTACAGTAAGGAAGCCCTATAATTTACTATACACCCACGTCACATTATGGTATTGTGGCAACTTAACTTAAGCTCCCAGAGAAAAAGTACCTGTATAAGAACCCATTTCAGTCCAGGTTATTCATGATTAAAGTACTAGGACCTTGCATGGTCCTACCCAGAAGATTGCTAAGCAAGCCTGGTAGTGTAAGGTACTCAGGGTCATGCGGGCTGTCGCCCATCAACAGTTTGATGATGATAGTTTCGAAGCTGCATGTAGGTCCTCTTGATCTGCGGAAGGCAAGATGTGTTGTTGATGGACGAATCCTCCGTGTCCTAGTGCCCGGGTAGTCGGGCTTCGGACGGAAACGCCCTAAACCCTAAACCCCTAAACCTTAAACCCTAGACCCTATAAACCCTTAACCGCGTGGCTTGGGACCCTGGAACCCCGTTTTTGGGGAAGGGAATATCATGCATGGCACTAAGTCACTAACTATCCTCGGGGTCCAAAGACTCAAATAACAGGGTTCGGGGCCGCAAATACCTTTCAGATTCTGGTATTGGGGACCTGAAGCCTCAACCCTAAACCTTTAACCTCTCCCTTAGCCTTAAACCTGTAACCCTAAACCCTTAACCGCGACCTTTAGGCTATACTGCGTCACCAGACTTGCAAAGGTCCAGGTAGCGCGCGCACACGGATGGCTAAGGGTTGGGAGTTTAGGGTCTAAACCCTAAACCCTAAACCCTAAGGGTTTAGGGTTTTACCCTATCTAGCTCCCTCCCAAGGTTGCCCCTTGACTAGCCTGAATAAGGTTCAGGTTCGAGGGTTTAAGCCCCAAGTACCCCTAAATAAGCCTCGTTAAGGGGGGAAACCCCTAAACCCCAAATCCTAAACCCCTAAACCCACAGAAACCCTAAACCCCAAACCCTTAACCCCTAAACCCCAAACCCTAAACCCTAAACCCCTACTGTTTAACAGTAACACAAGCCTAGTCAGAGCTATGCGCCAAAAGCTCAGCCAAAGGATCCCATGGAAAGGTGGGGTTCTCTGAACAAAGGTGTCTCAAAAGGTGTTACCCAGAGTCCCAGAGGGTCCAAGTACCCAATAATAAGGTACTTGGGCTTAGGGTAGTAGTAATTATAGTGCAGGTTTTGGGTAAGTATGTGAGTATTACTTGGTAGAGTTACCTAAAGCTTTGGCATCTCTACCCTGTACTGCGGGCGTCTGAGCAGTGCATCATAGATGAAATCTGGTTCTCTAGATTGCGTAGGGTGGCAGCAGGTACTCATGTCGGTCGCCTTGCGGTAATTAGAACCAATTGTGAACATACCTACTGCCATCAGTGCTGTTCGCGGGTGGGCGCCCGCATCGGATCTAGTGTTGGGGAACGGTCCTCTAGCAAAGGCAGCTGTTGCAGTTTTAATTATTTGTGAACTTAAAAGCCCACGCCCCAAACCCTACACCCCAAACAACAACAACCCAAGACTGATTTCTGAACCTAAACCCTAACCTTAAACCTTAAAGCTTACGATTTAGGGGCGGGGATCCGGGGCTTCATGTCGATATATACCTCGAGGTACCTGCGTACCCAAAGGCACAGTTTGTACCCGACGTTTTGTGGTAGCTGTAACCCTAAACCTAAACCCTAAATCCCTAAACCCTAAAAACCCTAAACCCTAAACCCTGATCCCAAAACCCTAAACCCTAAACCCTAAAAACCCTAAATGTTGCTTTAGGCAGGCCATCCAAAGCCAGTGTACAACTTCCTTTTGGAAGAAATGTTCCTAGATGAAGCTACGTGGACCATACACGCTTTTGGTGCTTGTGTGATCCATCCAAACAATAGGCTTTAGGGCTTAAATACCATTAACATTATAGTATTTGGGCCCTAGAACCCTTTTATTTGGGTTCTTCGACCCTTATATAGTCCCCATGTATGCCAACATATCCCTTTAAAGGGACCCCATTATTTGGGTCCTTGGACCCTTAGGGTGATCTACAGTCAGCATTAGGCTTACCGCTGACCTGTGTTAACCCTCCCTGGGTGCAAATGAGCTAGTAGGGGTTATATAGGTTTCCGAATCTGGTGGCGAGGTACCTTTGGGTGCGAGAGTAGGTAGTAGAGAGAGCCAGGTACGGAAGGGCTCAGAAAGAAAAAAGCATCAGTACTAAACCGCGCATGAGAGTTTTTCAACACATTCACGTATGATCACAAACCCCAGCCCAAGACAAACAACATGAAAATGGATTAGCCCTGAACCCTTCTGCATGTACCCAGGACCCCTCAAGGCACACCTTCGTGAAACCTTCGAATCAGCAGTAATCTTAATGGAGATACTATAGTTACCCGGGTTTAGGGTGTAGGGTAGCTTCCTTTGGGGTATAGTATATACTTGGCTCAAGCACCGCAAATATAACTACTCACCTTAGCACCATGACTCCTTGACCCCTATGCCCTACCCGTATTTTAGGACACCTAACGTTCTACGTTACTTAGTATCTGCTATGTACCAACCCTAAACCGAAACCCTAAAGCTTAAATCCTGAACCCTAAACCCTAAATCCTAAACCCTGAATCCTAAACCCAAAGTCCTACAGGTACTATAGGTAGGGCACTGATGGCAGATGGGCTCACTTGAAATACGTCGCCTGCTCAAATGAGCAGCGACTCTACGAAGCCGGGATGTTGAGGCTTCACCATGAGGATTTCTGCCAGTTTTAGGCCTGATATCTTTGTAGGAGCTACCGTCAGTTTTAGCCTCATTAATGGACTCTTAGGGGGTTCGGGGAGTAGGGTTCAGGGTGCAGGGTGTGGAATGACAGGAGCTACTGTCAGTATTAGGCTGGTTACAGAACCCTTGACAGTGGACATAAAGGTCCTCGTAGTTAAGTATAGTCCCTAATATTGTCCTTGATAAGGAACCCATGTCCACTACATTGTGTAGAAAATATTGACTGTAGCTCATGAGGGTCCAACCATGTAAGTATGGTTGACACTCAGATGATGCTCGGCGCTAAGTACCGCGACCCTTGGGGGTAGGAGTATCAGGGTATACTTATAAGGCCATGCAAGATTGTGAGTATCAACAGTAGCGTGAAGTGGGGATAGCTAGGGTTCTTATCTGGCTAAAAATCCGTACTACTCCCTCCACCAATGCAGCCCTAAACCCTAAACACTAACCACAATGTAGTAGAGCAACTAAGCTACATACATTAAACAAGTCAGCGGTAGTCGCTGCGACATGTACTAGAACGTCAAAACCCTAAACCGCTACACCCTAAACCCTTAAACCCTTAAACCCTTAAACCCCTAAACCCTAAACCCCTAAACAATAACCCCAAAATCCTAAACCCTAAACCCGACCCTTTAACCCCTTCAGTCCCAGCATGCACACGCTGTCTCTTCAAACATCTTACTGGTGCATAAGGGCAGTGAGAGAGTGTATATAAGTGTTGACGGCTCAGTGAGTTTGGGTGTACTTAAGAGCTTAGGGTTCAAAAGTATAGTAGTCCTTATATACCCCATGATAGTGATATCCATGTTCTTTACCACGATCCTTATATATAACTCCAATGTGTACCCTTTAATTCCAATTAGGGTTTAAGGATTATTGTATGCTTCTACTCCCCCTAAACCCCAAACCCCAAGATATGAGGAGCTTTAGACGGGCCGTCCGCCACAAGCCTTCTCAGGAGCTATGAAGCTTACTTGGGGGGTCAGGGAGACTTAGTAAGTAGGTTAGTAACCCCTATAACCAATATAGTAAGCCCATTTATCCCCATCATTAGCCTACTTACTAAGTCCCCCTGACCCTAAACCCTAAGCCCTAAACCCTAACTACTATAGTAGATTCCATTTTCTTTTCCATTATTACTAAGTCCCCCGACCCCCCAAGTATTGCGTGAGAAATAGGAGACTTTTGAGTCTACCTTAGGGTTTAGGGTTTAGGGCTAAGGTTTAGGGTCTACGCTTAGGATTTAGGGAGCTTTTTGAGGCTACCTTTGGGGCATAGGGTTTACGAATTTCTGGGGTGTAGGGTTAAGGGGTTTAGGGGCTATAGTCCCCCTTACGTAGCAAGAATATGGCTTTGGGTATATTATAATAAGACCCCCACATACCCCATATCTTATCTACTTAAGGGGGACTTTAGGATTTAGGGTATAGAGGTTTAGGGTTTAGGGCTTAGGGTCTTCGTGCATAGCGTTGGAGGCATATAGAGTTTGGGGTATTCAGATATATGTAGACGTCTTCCTGCTCTACGTATTCTATTCAGACGGACGCATGGCCCCCTGGGAAGGCCCTAAACCCTAAACCCTAAACCCTAAACCCTGTTGCTTGAGGTCAGCATTCCGGACCTAGCCTCGCCTGTTTGACCTGTCATTGAACGGATGTGGGTCAAGTTTCTCCACCAGCCCATCTTCGTGGCAAAGCAATTTGTAGGGCTCAGTTAGCACAAAGGGGTTGAGGGTTTGGGGTTTAGGGTTTAGGGTTTAGGGGTTTAGGGTTTAGGGTTTGGGGTTTAGCGGTATTTCGCACATTGCAGGGCCCAAGGCGGGTATTCTTGGTAGACACTGGAGCTACATGGAATGGGGCTAATTGAATTAATCCAATCGAGGTCAAAGCAAGTTAATGTGTAGGTCTCGTGCCGGGACTGCCGGAAACAGCGTGCTTGTTTGAGAATCCTAGGCGGTGATGTCGCACAGCCTACTACGCATCTACTCGTTTCGTCTGCTCAGCTTCGACTACCCTAAATCAAGAGGTACTGTAATTACCACGATACCTTGGCTGAACCCTAAACCCTAAATCCTAAGCCCTGTACCCATGTAAGGTCCGCGCCAGTCCTGGCCCCCCATGAGTCAGTTCAAGTCTTTTAAAGTGTTTAAGGTTTAGGGTTCTCAAGGGGCAAGCTTTAAGTTTTAATCAGGGCCCAGGCACTAATCAGGATTGAGGGTTTACTTGGAAGCGCTATTGACCACAGACAGAGTTCCGCCAAAGCACTCGTACAAGGCTCCTTTCACCAGTGCGTGAAGGCCTTGCAGTCTGTTAAACCCCTAAACCCTAATCCCCTGACCCTAAACCCTAATCCCTAAACCCTAAACCCTAGACCCTAAAATAAGGCCTTTCGGGCGTCTCCTCCAACATCAAAGATGGGTCAGTGAAGGTTGCGGTTTGCAGGTGACAGTAGCTTAAAGCACACGCCCTAGAGGTCCAAGTGAGTTATAGCCTAAACTCCTTAAAGGTGGTTATGCAGGGAATTATTATAGGGGTTTTGAAAGAGGGATACTAGGAGTTTAGACTATAACTCATGTAAGTAGCGTTTTATTTGGGGGAAAGTATGGTACCCAATTAGACTAAGATTGTATCCTCCTTTTGGGTCATGGTATTCTACATATGGAAATCAATATAATCTTACTGGGTTCAACCACCGAAAGACATTCCTCAAGTGGGCTTGGGGTTCAGGGTATCCTAGAGCCCCCGATTGTTTGATAACACCATTGTTTCGCGATATTCCTACCCCTAAGGGTCCAAGGACCCAAGTAATAGGGTTTTAGGGCCGAAATACCATTAATGTTATAGTATTTGAGCCCTGAAACCCTGTTATTTGGGTCCTTGGACCCTTAGGGTAGGTTAATCAACACAGCACTACCGTCACCTTGCCTTCAACTGGAAATTAATTAGCATGGAAAAGAGAATGGTAAATTGAGTCAAAACGGGGTGCAGGGTTTAGGGTTTAGGGTCTAGGCTGTTATGTATGGTCATAAAGAGATTTATAAGAGCCATGGAAATCATAGAGCTAGCCCTAAACCTCAAGCCGTTCATGGAACCACAATAAAGTTGTATACAGAAATTCAAACCACCTCCCAGATGCCACAAAGATGCTTTCGCTTGTGGAGTCGCTGTCTCGTAGAATGAAGCCCGTGCTGGGGTCCAATCAAGCTTCCAACCCTTCAAACCCTAAGAGTCCAAGTACCCAATAATCATATACTTCCGCAAAACCTGTACTAAGATTACTATTACCCAAATCCCAAGTACCTAATTATTGGGTACTTGGACCCGGGAAAGTGATATAGGGACTGCAGATTTACGCATACGTGGTGGTTCGGATTTAGGGTTTAGGGTCCAAGTATCCAAGTAAACAAGTACATGGGATTTGGGCAACTGAAGCCAATCATTGTATATTTTTGCGGGTAGTCGTGATAATTGAGTATGTGGAACCAAAGTGGCTGGGCATACCATATTGGACAAAGCAAATCTGGGTCAGTTACGCCCCCCATGATAGCGTAGTTTATAGTGTTTTGAGCCTGTTGCAAGTGCTCGTCCATCCACAGTATTTGTTACGGCTAAGCCTACGGAGTTGTGATGCATCCTCACTGCTCGGAAGAAATGAAACTTACCTGGGCACACGGTTCCGGGCTTGAGGTGTAGCTGGCAGAGCCACACATTGACTTAAGTTTAGAAAGCCCGAGCCCGCACACTTCCAACTGCGCACCTGAAGCTCTAATGCCCTGCGCCAAAAGCAGATACAGGCATCGGATACTTGTGCATGGCTCTGCGTTTGGGGCTTGGCGTTGAAGATTGGGGATTCAGGGGAAAATAAGCAAATGGTCCAAGCTGATAGGATTCAGTGTACTTAGTGACTACTTTTTAAGCGGGGTCTTATTCCCCTTAATTATATCATGGGCTCCCCGGCTACTCCGCCCTAATTAACCTTAATTTAGCCTAATTCTCCCTAGATAACCTCAACTAAGGGATTATGGCCAAGCAAACCTTATCAGATTAGTAGAGACCCGCACAAAATTGGAGAACCAGCTTTAGCTACCTGGTGCTGGTAGGAAATGAGCTAATGGATCACTACAGTAATGTAGAAAGCTAAGTCAATATAGATATATATATATTTATACGTACACCCCAAACCCTAAACCTTATAGGGTATTCAAAAAGGGCGTAAGATGAGATTAGTACTTCTTTCCGGCCCTACAGCTATCCCTATGTAGCACCCCTATACTCGTGCGTATAACCCATTCGAAGCACCAGGGAGTAAGATTTCCATCTCCGCTGATGAGTGAAATTTCGCAGCTGGCTTACGGCAAGCAAAATGTCGTCTCAGTGATGGGGTTCAAGGTTTACGGCCTACAGGCTTTGGAGTTTAAGGGTTCAGGGGTTTAAGGGTGAGGGGTTTGGGGATTCAAGATTTTTTGTCGAGTCTAGGAGCTACTTGGGCCTACATACTTCTTAAGAGCTACCCCACTTTGCTTCTCGTCTTCCCAGCTTATGCACAGGACACAATTAATTGGAACCCCCATTCTCAGAAGACAGGAAGGGAGGACGTATCGTTGTCTCATTGCATGAATCAGCTGAGTAGGCTTCAGTCTGCCCTTAGAGGTCTAGGGTCCAGGATTCCATCTCATGCGGGGCCTGAACTGAAAACCCTAAACCCAAAAACAGTGGAAGAAAACTCCTGAGATCTTAAGTTGGACCCCTTCCCGCCCGACCCACCTACATGGACTAAACTGCGCAAAGCCGGGAAGGCCAACAAACCTAGATCGGTTTAGGGTTTTGCGTTGAGGGTAGTCGTCTGTTTGACGGAGATATTGCATATAGGCCCCCATATATAGAGTAAAACCTAACCTCCTGCTCTTGGGAAAATATTGGTCAGAAGAATCTTCCAGGATCAACGACCAAAGAAACAAAAAGCTGAAAACCCTAAGCCTTAAACCCTAAACCCTAAACTCCAGCCAAGGGCCCACGGCAGTATCCGGCGTTCCGAGGCTAAACGAGAGGTTCCGGATTGCTTTGAGAGTTATACAGTTAAGGGTCGACAGTTTAGGTCTAGGGTTTGTGGTTTAGGGGTTTAAGACTTAGGGTTTAAAGGGTTTAGGGTTTAGAGCTTAGGGGTTTAGGGCTTACTACCCCCCACCCAGGTTCCCCCTTCATAAACATCAATTAAGCCTAATCACCCCTAAATTATTGTAATTTAGGGGGAACCTCGGGTGGGGTAGTATCCGCCGGGGGGGGGGGTAGTAGGGAAGTAGGGGAACTCATGACCTTGCGGTAGAAGTCAGAAGATGGTTTGGGGTACCTACAGTATTCTGGAGATCCAAATAGCTCAATGTATACTCGTAATATTTGCTGCAGGGCCCAATTTATATACTTGAATCTCCAAGGGTTACACCCAAAGGGTCCATTTAGCTATGTGGTATATACTTAGGGCCCAAAGGGCTTCCCATATATTTACGTTACGACCCAGGTATATATATTATACAGCTACCCTAAACCGCACCCTAAAACCTAAACGACCCTTTGGTACCCTAGGCTTTCCAGGTAGGGTATAGGGTGCTTTTTGAGTTTAGGGGTATGGTTGTAGCGTTCAGGGTTGGGGCCCAGTGTTTGGGGTCAAGTTGTCTGGTTGCTTTCAGAGGAAGTCCAGCTACCATGGGAAAGAAAGCTTCAATCTTCAAACCCTAAACCTCTTAAGTAGATAGAATATTGGTTTGGGTATATTATGATAAGAGCCCCATATACCCCATATTCTATCTACTTAAGGGGGACTATAGACCTTCAACCCTAATCCCTTGGGCTGGGCCTAATCCGCAAAATCTTCATCTTCGCTGGAGTACGCAAGGTGCAGGAGTGTCTGTAACAGATCCGTATGGAAACACTTCAAGTGTTTAGGGTTTAGGGTTGAGGGTTTAGGGTTTGCCACAGGGTTGTGGGGTCAGTTCCATTCCGGCTTGCGCAGTGCAAATTCAAAAGCCTTAAGCCCTGGAACAAAATTTCTGGAGATTGCGGAGTGTTGAGTGGGCGTCTGACATGTCGTTTCTAGATCTTCCAGGTAGCATCCAGAGCTTTTGCAATCCTCATTCGCCCAGACATCTGCAAAGATCAGTAAGGTGACCCTAAGACCTGAACCCTAAGCCCGAAAGAGTGTATATTGTTCAGAAGTATGCTTCGACTAGTCCTGCACCTGAAAGCAGCTAAACCTGAGAACATACATCATACACAACGTGTGAACGGTTCATTGCCGACTCTACTTGAAGGTTCGTGAGACGTAGCAACTGCTGCACTTGCATGTGTGTTATCAGCATTTTCTAACATCCCTAAATTGCTTTCTAGGGGTTACCCCAATTCTGAGTGGGGTTCTACCTCAGTTACAAGAAATGCTGCAGTCCCACGAACCCTCTAGGAAGGCAGATCCGTGTCGCACAACAGAGCGTCAGCCTTGTAGCAGGCACAGTGAACTCCCAAGGGTCCAAGGACTCAAATAACGGGGCTTCAGGGCCCAAAAATTATGACCTGAATGGTACTTGGGACCTCGAACCCTCATATTTAGGTCCTTGCACCCTCAGGGGAAGACAAGGTCATGGCTAATGTTAACGGTCAACCCTAAGCCCGAAATCCTAAACCCTAGATTTTAAGACTTCAGGGCTCACCTTGAAGCAATCTAGAGATTCAAGTGTTCAAGTACACAACAACTGATTGCTTGCATTTTGGGAAATACTGAATCTCGCATAGGTATTGAGAAAGTATGTAGGAATTATTCTGTTCCCTCTAATATTGACACCACCCATCGCCACAACATTAACTATTTCCTACACATATAATTGTTTAATGCATAGGGAATATTTGGTTTCAGGGGTGGGGGGACTGGATAATACGGGGCGGGGATTACTTTAAACCCTAAATGATTTGGATATTAGTGTTGATTCTGTAGGCTGTAGCGTGTATGGAATGGACCCTGCAATTGGACACTACTACTCTTCATGGAACTTAGCTTGGACCTTAGACCCTTAACCCTTTGGGAATCCCTCATATTCCTATTGCAGGTACATAAAAGGGTTAACCCTTAGTAGGGGTCCTAAGTGCCAGTAGTATTTGATCTGTTATGAAGGGACTACTGGCTATCATGAGGATCCATGTCAATTCTGTGTTAAGCAGAAGTAAGATACATGATCCCTGAACCCTTTATTCGCAGCCCTAAGCCCACATCTTTACCGCCCCAGGTGGGCAGCTTTCAGGTAAATATTTTTCTATAAGGCTTGCAGGCGGATAGTTAGCCTCTATGAGATCTATATGTGCCTTCTTTACAGGTACCCACCTGATAACTACTCGCCTGCAGGTTTCCTCCATAAAATGATGCCTAGACCCGTTTTAGGGTTGAGGGTTTAGGGTTGCAACCCTCAACCCACATTTGTACAAGGAACACGGAAGCCTAGCTGGCATCGTGATCCATCGGCGAATTTATCCTGATGCTCTGTGACTTCGCTTATTGGAAACTTTTCCCTACTTGGAGGTTCATGAGACTTTCATCAGTTTCTTTTAGGGCTTACCCTAAGGCTCCAAATA
>CAJNIZ010008624.1:77792-96183 GCA_905231905.1 Symbiodinium pilosum
ACCCTAAACCCTAAACTACCCCTAAGGGTCCAAGGACTCAAATAATAGGGTCTTTAGGGCCCAAATACTATAATATTAAATGTATTTGGGCCCTAAAACCCTATTATTTGGGTCCTTGGACCCTTAGGGTACCCTAAACCCCTAAACCTTAAACTCTACATCACTTAGCCCCAAGCCATGAGGTGTCAACCCAGGGGGCTCTGAAGTAGCAAATTATTCGGTATGTTTGGTTTGGGTACAGTGGGTTTAGGGTTTAGGGTTTAGAGTGCCCCAAGGGTGCAAGGACCCAAATGTTAGGGCTTCAGGTTCCAAATGCCATTCAGATTGCGATAGTACTTGGGCCCTAAATCCAAGTGATTTAAGTCCTCGGACCCTTGGGGGTAGCTATTGTACAGGTCAAGGGTTGAGGGTTGAAACCCTAAACCCTAAACCCTTGAGGGCCCTAAACCCTAACCCCTAAACCCTAAACTGTTGAGGGTTGAGTATGGTTTTTTTAAACATACTTGGACCCTTACGGACTTGCCAGCTGTCCCAAACCAGATCTCCGGCCTGGATCTGAATGGTATAATCCCCTCAACCTTGGGTACTGCCCCCTCCCAGTACAGTCTATATTAGGGGTCCTATTAAGGGCTATATATACACCTATTATAAATTTTAACCAGCTGTTAGTGATGGGGGGGCAGTACCCAACTTCAACCAAATAATTTCACATTGCAGTATAGTACCATTATATGAGCTACTGTCTAAACTCCTCACAGAGGGATTATATAGAGGGGATTATATATATGGGAGTATTATGGGGCTTCATAAGGGGGATACTAGGAGTTCAGACTACGGCTCATATACCATTACAGGGATCTTATTGGTAGTCCCCTCAACCCAATAAACCCCTGCAAAATATACATATAGAGTACCATTATATACTAGGGAGAAAGATGGCATTATTAACCCCCGCAATATATACATATTATAGAGTACCATTATATAAAAGGGAGAAAGATTGCATTATTAGGGGTGATACACTCCCCCAAACTAACATGGAAACCCATATAGTACCAGAAGGACTGTAGTCTTTATTGGGCCCTTTTTGGGTTTCCATGTAAGTTTCCGGGAGTGTAAGGGGGGGGGGGCTCATTCTTTGATTGATGGCTTGAGCCAGGCTGACTTGAGCCTGAGCAGTCTTAGTGTTTTTGG
The DNA here is from genome assembly GCA_905231905.1 of Symbiodinium pilosum. Classification (NCBI taxonomy): domain Eukaryota; class Dinophyceae; order Suessiales; family Symbiodiniaceae; genus Symbiodinium; species Symbiodinium pilosum. The sequence continues at coordinate 78,987 of CAJNIZ010008624.1, forward strand.
GGTTCATGTTTCTAACATATTCTAAGGGTCCAAGGACCCACATAATAGGGTTTTAGGGCCTAAATACTACAATAAAAATGGCATTTGCGCCCTGAAGCCCTAATATTTGGGTCTTTGGACTCCTAGGGATAAGTGCAGCTTTTTTGTGGTTTCCCTTTCCACGATGGTCGTTTTTATAATCATTCTTGCGGCCTAAAACCTAGATCCCAAACCTTAAGCGCGAGACCCTAAACCCTGGAGCCTTAAACCCTATTTCTAAGGCTCTAAGGACTCACAAAAGAAGGCTTTTGGGCCCAAAGACCATACTATACTAGGCTTTTGTGCTACTTTCCCCCATTCACGCACGAAACCCGAGGCTACCCGGAATGTCAATCTCTGCCTGCCAGAGACGCTTCGATGAAGGTTTAGTTGCGGGTGTCGGGTTTAGGGCTTAGGGTTAGGCTCAACATCCTCCGTGTTCCTAGTAATTATGTTAGAATACCGCTATGTCCAAGGTACACGGCACCCAGGGTAATGCAGGATTCTTAGCACCAACTGGAGTAGCATGGTCACATACTCACCCGATAGGAGAATGTCTATTCCATGGATATGATCTTACGAGGTCAAACAACCAAAACCAACACCACTCACTTGGGGTTTGGGCTTGAGGCGTAGTTTACGCTTTAGGGTCCGGGGTTTCGGGGACGTTTAGGGTTTTGGGGCTCTGAAACCTGGACCCTAAACCCCAAACCCTATAGTCCCCCTTACGTAGATAGAATATGGGGTGTATGGGGATCTTATTCTGATATACCCAAAGCCATATTCCATCTACTTAAGGGGGACTATAAACCCTAAACCCTAAACCCCTAAACCCTAAACCTAAAGCACAAGGACCTCTGGCGTGGCGTGAAGCTTGGAGATGACGTCCATGCGGTAGGATGTTGGAAGCAGCACCTTGGTTGTTTAGGTTTTGGGCTTAGAGTTTAGGATTTAAGGTTTAGGATTTAGGGTTTAGGGTTTAGATTTATAAGGTTTAGGATTTAGGGTTTAGGGTTTAGGATTTAAGGTTTAGGATTTAGGGTGTAGAATTTCGGGTTTAGGGTGACAATTCATGCAAGGCCTATAGGGCTTAGAATCTAAGGACTTAGGGTCTAAGATGTCCTTCTCAGGATTTCGGGTTTAGGATTTAGGATCATAAGCTTTGAGGCTTACGGCTTTGCATAGATCTTAAATGCAAGGTTAGTTTCGAGGTTGGAGATTTTAGATATGGTCTTATACAGAGTAAGACTGTATCCTTCATTTAAGTTGAGGGTATGGGGTTTCCGTAAGGGTCCAAGGACCCAAATGATAGTATTCGGGCCCTAAACCCCTCATTATTTAAGTCTGTGGACCCTTGGGGTTTGAGTATACTGTTACGCTGCTCGACCACGCGAAGCTCGCGACTTACAGGCGCTCTTTTTTCAAGCTTATGCTCCGGAGTTAAGGGGGCACCCGCAACTGTCATAAGACCATAATGCATTCCCTGAACCCTAAACACTAAACCCCTCAACACTAAACCCTAAACCCAATTCTTACTGGAAATTGGGGTGCATGTGTCAGGCAGTACTCCAGGGATTCCTGTGCTATAGGGGAGTTTGCAGGCACTGTGGAAGGGATGCCTTCCTTTATTTAATACACCTTAGGGGTTTAGGGTCTAGGGTTAAGGGGGTGTAGGGATACAGCAATGGCACAGAGTCGTACGTGGAGGTTCTTGGGATTTGTGCTAGCTACTTATGGCTGGGCTTTACCTGTAATTCCAAGGCTGCGGGTCAAAAGCAGCGGCCTTGTAACAGGCTTGAGCGGCCATTCCGCGACGTAGGCTTGTAACAAATTGCCCGGCTTGCAACAAACCCCTTTGTGACGAAGTTTTTTGTGCAGTGTATATGTACAAAACTTTTGCGACAAAGGTATATCACAGCAGGCCGCCATATGTACTGGGCCAACGTCATTGCCCCTAGACGAGCAAGGATACGTAAATGTTAGGTATGAATCCCTATTAGAAGGTATAAGCCCAAAGCGTTAACCCCTTCATATAACCCTATAGCCTAAGCCGTGCGGAAGTGTGTGTTTAAATACTTCAGACACACCCCAAACCCCAAACCCGAAACCCTAAACTCTAAACCCCATGCCCTATAAACCCTAAACCCTAAACCCCAAACCCTAAACCCTAAATCCTTAAACCCTACACCCCAAACCCCAGACCCTAAATCCCTGAACCCCCAAACCCTACAGGAAAGGCTTCTGCGGTCAATGCCTCGAGGCAACTTCGGTAATTGTAGTTTCGACGCCTGCCTGCAATCTGTAAGGGGGGTTTTTGGGGTTTAGGGTTTAGGGGGTCCAAGGACCCTAATAATAGGGTTTTGGGGCCTTAATAAGGTTTATAAGGGTTTTACCGTGTTGTTGCTGCGGGATCTCCCCCAACAACCCCAGCTCCCAGAAGTCCGGGTAGCTGAAGTTGTAGCCCTGAACCCTAAGCCTTCTAAACCCCAAAACCCAAGACCCTACACCCCAAACCCTAAACACCAAGCACTAAACCTTAAACCTCAAACCCTAAACCCTAAACCCCAGCCTAGTGGGCTGTCATTCAAGCGAAGCCGTACCTTGTAATTGGAGCATCTAGGAAAAGGGTGCATTTTTTGTTGTGTCCCGGTAGAGCAGATCAACATTACCTATGAACCCTAAACCCTCAGCCCTAAACCCCAAGGAAGGCGTGAAACAGGGCTCTGCGAGTATGGCATATACCCATGTCTCAGAGTACCTAGGAGCAAATCTTGTTGCACTCTTTCAATATGTATTCCACATTTTCTTGGTCTTCTTGCTGTGCAGTGCGGACTGAGCTGTCTACTCAGAAAGACCAACGCAACCCCTGTCAACAAGCGCACAAGCCGATCGTAAATTCAGAAACTTTGAAACTCTAAATCCTAAACCCTAAACCCTGAAGCCCTAGACCCTGAAGCCCTAAAGCCCTAAACCCTCAAGCTCTAAGCCCCTTGCTGGGTGGTTCGACTAAGGATGAGAAAGTGGAGCATTCAGCGCTGCCTGACCATGCGAAGCTTCGCTCATCAGTTCCATGTTCAAACCCTAAACCCTGAACCTTAAACCCTAAACCCTAAACCCTAAGCCATAAACCGGAGGGGCTCCTTTGGGGTTCGAGCCTGGAGCCATATGTAGCATATTTGAAACTTCTTAAAAGGGGGTTGTATAGGAGATTATACAGGGGAGTGTCATAGGGCTTATTAAGGGGGATACTAGGAGTTTAGAGTATAGCTCATATGTCACCACGAAGCATGGCAGGAAGTGCCCTCCAAGTACTTCTAGCCAGTTGGGTGGTGACGATGTTGGGGGTGATGTTGCTGGCAATGGCGGTGCCCGGGGTTGGGGTGCTGGTGGCGGTGCCGGTGGTGCTGCTGGTACTGCTACCCACCCTAAACTCCCTAAACCCTGAACTCCAACCCTAAGGGTCCAAGTATTCAACTAGTAGAAAAAATTGAGCCCAAATGGGTTCCTATGTAGGTAATCTAGGCTCTGATTACATGGACTACATGCAATTTAGGTACTTGGACCATTAGGGCCCAGAGCCAGAAGTAGCAGTAATGGCACTTGCAGAGGTCTGGCCAGTCGGGATGCCAAGGGTTTTCTGGAGAAGGGTTTAGGGTTTAGGGGTCAGGGGTTAGGAGTTTAGGGGTTTAGGGTTTAGGGGTTTAGGGTTTAGGGGTTTAGGGTTTAGGGATTCAGGGGTTTAGGGTTTAGGGTGTATGTCGGGCTTTGACACCAGTATGTGAATGTAGTACAGGTTAAATTTGGGCTAGTGCATGTGTTTTTGTGCCTGGACCCCTGGAGGACTGTGGCTTCTGAAATCCTACGCAAGGGCTCCACAAGCCCTAAACCCCTAAACCCCCTAGCCCTAAACCCTAGCAATTTTGTGGCCGGAAGTGGGTAGCTGCCATGTCAAGACTTTGAGGCGCACAGGGGATACAGGCGTACTATGTGAGCTTTAGTCCCAACTCCTCCGGCAAGGGGGTTATAGAGAGGATTACATAGCGGAGTATTGTAGGGGTTATTAGTTAATTAGGGGGATACTAGTAGTTTTCACTATTGAGGCCCCATAGGTGTACGACAGCAGAAACCCGAAAAACGAAGCCTAGCCCCTAAACCCTAAACTCTAACCCTCACCCTGACTCCAAACCCTGAACCCTACGCTCTCATTCCCCTAAACCCTCAGCTCTAAACCCCCCTAGACCCGAGACCTTATGGTATAGAATCCGAAATCTGGCTCCACCAAGGATCAGGGCTGTTTCGGCCGCAAAGACCACGGCCGGAAGGCTAGCATGCGGTTTAGGGTTCACAGTTTGGGTTGTAGGGTTCAGGGTTGAGGTTTCAGGGTTGTGGACTTAGTGTTGAGGGTTAGTCTTTATGCAGTGTTCTCGCAATCCTGAAGTCCTGAACACCTTAAGCCCTTGAACAACCTAAACCGTTGAACCCCAAAGGCATTGAGTACCAAACCTTATTCGTCTGGCTTTGGAGTGCACTTCGAGGTTCAGTGGACTTAGTAGCTATACGGCTTAGGGCTTAGGGTATGTTTATGAGTGAGTGCATCACCTTACATGTAACCCCCATAACTGACTTCATAGGGGCTCGCCCAGTTCTAATTACGGCTATACCATGGCCCCTGTGACAAACTAAGTTTGACAAAGCTCGAGCCTCAAACCCTCGTTTCATTCTGTCCGTATCAGGGTTTTAGGGTTTCAGGGTGAGCGTCCAAGCCGATCTTGGGGCAACTGAGAGACAGGGTTAGAAGGTCTCGCGGTTCTGGCACCTCAAGCAGATGCAAACGGTACTTGTAAGTATGCAAGCCCCAGTCTTTTTGGAAAGGAGTTTCAGGTTTTGCATCGACCCGGAAAAGCAGCAGGCGTGTGCCTTTGCAGCCTCCATTTGCTTTACAGTTTTTCTCTCGGGCTATCCTCTACAAAACTAACATGCAACTCCTTGTCGTACCCTTAGACAGGACATTAGCGCCAAGTATGGGGTTGCATGTAAGTTTGACGCAGGGACGCGCTGCCGCCATGGAACCCCCCAAACAACCTAAGCCCTACACCATTCAACTAACGGGGCTTTCAAGGTACTATAAAGCATTCCAAGGCCACGGAAGTCTTCTACTAGGAACAAAAAAAGACATAACCATAATTTGTTTTGGGGGGATATCCCTACCCTCTGCGGGACCTGAAATCGGATATCCCTATCCACCTTCATTGTTCGCGTGTGTCGTTTATTGGCCCCTATAGTTAATAGGTTGCTGGATACGTGTTCAGAGTTTAGACGCTAAGGGGTGATAGCCCAGGATCTAGATGTTTCATGTCAGCCAGTTCAGGTTTCATAGCTAGAGGTTTCAGGATTAGGGTTTAAAGGTTTCGCGACTGCGGGTTCAGGGTGTAGATGTTTCTGGTTGATAAGGGTGCAACCAGTCTATTCCTGGTTTCTTTGTTGCAGGAGTGCCACGCCCTATGCCGGCTGCTGTAGCGCCCAAACCACATTGCCCCCAGGACTGGCACTTGCAAACTTGGGGCTTAGGGTCTAGCATTTAGGGTTTACTGGGTAGGCTCCTAGGATATTTACTATTTTCCCTAACGACATTAATAAGGCACCCTATATACTAACATTTTTCAAAGGGTTTTAGGGGCCAGCCCAGTTTAGGGTTTTAGATTTAGTTAGGGCTTCGGTTTTGGGGTTCACAGATGTGATGAACTCAGCTGAAGAAGATGATGATGGCAGACATAGGTGCAATGATAGCCCATTGAGCTGTGCACCACTTGGATGCGTGAGTCCTGACATTGGTGGGTACATCGCAGCGGCGTTTCCCGTAGCTCCTTCCCAAAAGACCTCTGAACAAGTAGCTGAGGCGCGGTTTATCTTTCGCTAGGGCAAGAACTTTGGAGCCATTTATAGTCCCCCTTAAGTAGATAGAATACGGCTTGGGTATATCATGATAAGATCCTCATATACCCCATATTCTATCTACTTAAGGCAGACTCTAAAAAAAAAAGGATGGTTTACTACGTCCAATGAACCTGCAAGTGGCTTCTCTCACGCCGACGGCTTATCTCGTCCATCAACCTTACATCTCCCTGCTGCCTTGAAAGGGTCTACGTACCTGCAAAGCGTAGTTGCCCCCCCCAAAAAAGCTGGCTACGTTAATCCAAAGCAGTAGGAAATCAGCGGAAAGTTATGTGTTACTCCCGCTCTAGGTAAGCATCACGGCTTAGGATCTAGCCTACGACTTGACGTCAGGGAGCGCAATCTCCCTATTGCCGGCCCAGTCCCTGTGCTTTTTTATATTTGAGGAATCCTAGTGCAAGATGTTTACCATCAAACGTAGTGCTTAGCTAATGGCATAGATTTTAAAGTCTCAATAATTACTCATATTCCTATCTCCTCGCAACCGTTAAATCAAATCTTAGTACAGTGTACCCATGAACCCTAAACCCTAAACCCCTAAACCCTTACCCCTTCACCCTTTCTGACTCTAAGAGCCGCTCCATTGCTTGGGCCTCCTCAAGCCCTTCACCTGAACAGTATTTAATTTGGGGCATACTATGGTACCCATTATAGAGTAAGATTAGATCCTCTTTTTGGGGTATAGTATTTTAAATATAATCCAAACCCTAAACCCTGTATAATCTTACTGGGTTCAACCACCAAAGAAAACACCCTTCACCTGAACAGGACGTGCATGGCGGCCCAAACACTTTGGAGCGCGCTCAGGAGGGTCCGAGATCAGCTGAAGGGTTAAGGGTTTAGAGTTTAGGATTGTGGGTTTAGGCTTTAGGGGTTTAGGGTTTAGGATTGAGGGTTTGGGGTTTGGGGTTTAGTGTTCAGCTTTAGGGTCTCAAGTGCCGGGCTAAGGGTTTAGGGTTTAAGGTTCATGGGACGTAGCAACTACTTCTATGTGGGGTTACATCCCTAATTATGACTGGGGTACAAATGGTAAGGCAATTTCATGAGGATCATAGGCAGGCGTAAAAGGTCAGGGAATCGTTTCAGGTTTCCCCAAAAGGGGGAGTCCATGTAGGCATGTATAGTAATACGCGCTCCAAAGTAGCTCGATTGGAGTTGTTTTGGGCCCTAGTTATATACTAGGTGTGCTCCTGGTTTTAGCAGCTGGAATGTTTTCTAGATATGGGTGGTTATCAAAATTATGGTCACTTTTGGGATCCCTATCATAATACGGCACCTAATATTTAGATTACCCAGAAGGGACCATTATTTTGACAACCACCCATATAGATGCATTAAAATCGCCAGCAACACAGCGCGATGTCGCCCACAGCTCTTTTTAGGGGCTGTGCCGACAATGCGGATCCCAAGATGCTGCCCCTAAACCCTAAACCTCAAACCGTATAGCTGTACAAAGAGACCATTCTTTCTTTTTTCTTTCGAAAAATGCACATTCTGAACCGGCGGACCCTGTATGTCCTTTTTCCTCGAGGTTAGGGTTCAGGGTCCAAGGTTTAGGGGATTTTCTAGGTGTTGTGTAGGGCATATCTCCAAAAAGGTAGGACATCCAGCGTGCAAGCAATCCCCCCGTAACCCTAGATCTGAAGGCGGTTAGTATAGGAGCCTGATATGATAGTTTCCCAACATAGGGGAACCCCAATATAGACCCTAAGATATTGTAATCCTTATTATGGGGACTCCCAAAAGGGTACCCCTAGTTTTGGGAAACGCCATATGGACAACTGCCTAACCCTAAACCCTAAATCCCTAAACCCTAAACCCTAAAAGCTGAAGGCCGTTGCCGAGCTGCTTCTTCGAGTGGCCGGAGGAAACGGGATCCTGAACCAAGGACCATCCCGTGTCTTCATATGAGCTATGTATCCCTAAGGGTCCAAGGACCCAAATAAGAGGGTCCCTTTAAAGGGGTTCTAGGGGGAGATATAGGGAGATATGGGGATTATTATAAGGGTCCAAGGACCCAAATAATGGGGTTTTACTATAATATTAATGGTATTTGGGCACTAAAGCACATTTTTTTTTGTCCTTGGACCCTTAGGGTATAGTCTAGGGTTTATGTTGCGGTTTAGGGTTTAGGGTTGTAGTCCAAGCTCCTGAAAGGGGCTTATATCGGAGACTATATAGGGGAGTATCGTAGGGATCTCACATAGACATGATGATGTACCAAATGTGGTTTCTAGGGTTTAGGGTGAGGAGGTAAACTGTGACCCATCATAGCGTTGAAAGCACAACTGTGCGCTATCCCCTAAGAAAGCCTTACCCTGAGCCCTCAACCCCTGAACCCCAAACCCCGAAGCCCTAAGCCTAGATGCCTGACATGTACCTCCAACCTTTTTCTACAATCGATCTATCTCAGCTCCCTTCAAACAGGAACGGGGGTCATCGACGTGGCTGGCGGAACAGGCCCAGCATCACTGGAAGTTTGCAAGCGTGGCTTTTGGCGGCTGAGGCCTCAGTAGCTGAGTTGGTAAGCTTGAGCGTTTGGGAGTATACATAACCATGAAATACCCTAAGGGTTCAAGGACCCAAATGATAAGGTTTTTGGGCCCAAATACTATAACATTAATGGTATTTGGGCCCGGCCTTAAACCCCGATTATTTGGATCCTTGGACCCTTAGGGATTAGTAAAAAACAGGTTGTTTGGGCCAGGAAGCTCACCAATTAGAGGGCCCAATGTTTGCATTCTGCTGGTAGATGTCCATCCCTTGGTCCCGAATGCAAAAATCCGAGTCCCAGACCCAAAGCCCTGCACCTTAGGGTTTAAGGGTTAGGGGTTTAGTGGTTTAGGGTTTCGGGTTTAAGGGTTTTAGGGTTTAGTTAGACTCTAAATGTCCAGTACACCCTCATATTCTTAGCCGAAATCCCAGAACGGAACCCACTAAACCCGGACCCTAAGCTCGAAACCTTAAAAGCTATTAGCAAGAAACCCTAAGCCGCAGGTCTACTTTCCTTAGCCTTGGCTCTTCGAGGGGTGCGCGCCACCATTGTGGACCCTCGGCGAAGTGCAGGCTCTTGCAGTGGGTCCGTCTAAATTGCTTCGCGTGGGATGGGTTGGGGTTTAGCGTCATATAGGGATACATGGGGATATATGGCAAATTATACGTGTATATATATATATATATTACATATTTATGCATGTATACATAATTGTATATATACATATCATGGACACCCCTACGTGGATAGTTGTCAGGTGTGTGCCCTTTAGGCAGGCCTACATAGACCTTATTTAGCTCCATTACCCCTACACTAGCCTTACACGAGCCCTAGACCCTAAACCCTCCTAAATTGGGGGTACCCACCTGGTAACTACCCACCGGGGCTGGGGTGTCCTTAGGGCTTTGTATACGGGGCCTTAGGATTTGGGGATCAGGGTTTTAGGGTTTATGTCGGGACACAGAGAGATATATGGGGATATAAAGGGACATACAGGGTTGAGGCTTGACTTGGAGGTTCAGGTGACTTCGGAATCATGTTCATGCTTTATAGAGGTTGTACAGCGGGAGGTCGAATAGGGAGTAACCCTAAACCCTATATACCCTACATACCCTATGTATACCCATTATGCCAGCTTAGTTGAAGTTCCTTAACAGCAACCCTAAACCCCAAACCTTAAACCCCCGAAAATTCCTGGTGGCCCCCAGATCCCGCACCCTTGCAGTTCTTGGAGCAATTCAAGACTTATAATAGGGTTTAGGGTTTTGGGATTTAGGGTTTAGAGTTTAGGGCTTAGAGTTTAGGGTTTCGGGCTTAGGGATTTAGGGTTTAGGCTTTAGGGCTTAGAGTTTAGGGTTTCGGGTTTTGGGATTTTGGGTGTAGGGTTGAGGGTCAGACCAAGGATCTCAATGATGGTTGAAGCCGAGCAGCCCTTAGAATCCGCAAACAAATCCGGACCCACTACCGGGTACTCTGGAGTCCAAAGAGTCAAAGGGTTCAAAAGGCGGCATGAAGGAAGGTGGGGTATAGGAAATAAGCCCCAATATAGTCGAGTATATATTAAGGATCCTTTAACCCACCTACCTTCATCCCACCTTTCGAGCCCTCTGGAAGAGGGAGGGTGGGAGGGAGGGAGGGTGGATAGGCCTGACAAATATTGGGCTTCCACTGGTCAAGGCAGCATTCGTTATAGCCAGATTGGAAATTACTGGTTATGGCTGGGGGTGTTTAAAGAAAGTATGGGGGATCTAGGGCTTAAGGTTTAGGGCTTAGGCCTTATCTCTAAGCTGCGCCATTGCCCCCTCACAGTGACTGTGCTTGGAGAGGTACGCGGTTTAGGGCTTGGGGTTCAGTAGTAGGCGGTTATTGTAACATTCCCTTCAGAGTCTTAGGGTTTAGGGTTTGGGGTTTATAAAAGCGGTTATTACAACTTCTATTGCATCTTGCGGTAGCTGTAGCTGCAGGGGGTGGACTCGGGGAATCGCCTGAGAACTAGGGACCAATCTACCAGGCACGGGGTGCTCCGTAATTACCAGGGTTTAGGGTTTAGGGTTTAGGGTTGGATTTTGGCAGCCCTTACCCCTATAAGAAAGACCCTACGCAAGACTCACGTGATAATCATAGGGTCACTATCTTGAGATTTTGTTAACCACGATCCCTGTATGATAACACATGCGTGACTGGAGCTTTCATCTTGTAAGCAGTCGAGTGTGAACAAATAAAGCCCTAAGCCCTAGTCCCAAACCCAAATAAACTTTAAACCCTAAACCCAAATAAGCCTTAAACCCTACACCCTAAACCCAAATAAGCCCTAGACCATAACCCCTAAACCCTAAACCCCAAACCCCAATTGAAGCGACAAGTGCCCAGAGCAAGCCACCCCAAGCCCTGAAACTCTGAACCCCAAGCACTAAGGGTTTAGGGTTCAAGGTTTAGGGTTTAGGGTTACGGGTTAAGGGTTTAGGGTTGAGGGTTCAGGCTTGAGGAGTCCTACACCTGAAAGCCTAAACCCTTGGTCCTAAGATCCAAGCACTACCTGGACCCCTAAAGTATGTAAAATAACTGTTAGTATGGGTTTGAGGCTATTATTCTACATATTTTGGGGTTTAGGTAGGCCCTAAATCCTTCAACCCTCAACCTCAGCAACTTGCATTCACTCAGTCCTAAACCCAAAAACCTAACTGCGCAGCAGGCGTTGCAATGACTCTGCTACGTTTGTACCGTTGAGTGAACCTAGCCCAGGACCCACGTGGGTGTGTCTGAGCATGATCCATATGCTCCCCACTGTCACCCTCAATCATGTCGTGGGGTCTGGGGTAGCCTGTTTCTGCGTAACCCCATTCTCAAACTCTGAACCTTCGAATCCTAAATCCTAGCCCCAGATACGAAAGTATTGCCCGAAATCCTTCACTTGGTCGCCCTCAATCCTAGACCCTCCATCCTATACTCTGAACACCATTTCTTAAGCATTGACCTTAAATCCTGAACCCCAGCACCCTAAACCCTATATCCCACTCAAGTGAGTTGCTGTTAAGGAATTTAAGTTTGCTATAATATGGAAACTCCAGCAAGTACTACATAGCCCAGATTATGAGAACTCAGCTTAAATCGCATAACAGCGCCCCTGTACATTCTATTTCCAGTCAACGCCCCCCAAACCCCTAAAAGCATCCTAAACCCTAGACCCTATCCCCACTCAAAGTACTCTAAACCCTGAACCCCGGACCCCATCCCCGCTCAAAGCTAAACGCTATCCCCACCCAAAGCACCCTAAAGCGTAAACCCTTTCCCCACTCAATGCAAGCAGTGCGAGGTTGCCTACCAAGCCGTGCGCGAAAGCTGATGCGGAAGTCAGGTGCTGCTCAAAGGGCTTAGGTTTCTAGGGTTTAGGGTTTAAGGTGTTAGGGCGCAGGGTGCTACGGTGCTAGGGTACTAGGGCTTAGGGTTTTGTGTACTTTCCTGGTTTTTCGAATGTAATTAAGTCATGTCCAGTTTAGTTGGGGTTATATAGGGTTATACACATAACCAAGTAATGTACATTTTTAATTGGGGTTATACAGAGATGTAGTGCAAAGGTGAATAATTACTTAGCAATCTAAACGCAGTGTTTGTGGGCTTGTAGGGAATTATATAGACACTTCAGGATTGGATTGAAAATTCTAAAGGAAAGGAACACGGAACATGTAATGGAAAGTTAAGGTTTAGGGTTCAGGGTATATAGGGTTTAGGGGAAACCCTAGGTCCCGTTCAAGGGGATATGCGGATGTATAGGGTGTGAGGATATTACCGCAAAAAATGAAGAATTGAATGGAAAAGAAAACGTGAATGACAGGGAAACTGTTATATGTAGCGATACGTACGGAGCATATTGTCGGGTAAAGAGCTCATAAAAACATGCCCTCCCCCAGACTGACAGCTGACACGGAAGCTGAAAAAGAGCCCCTACTGAGAGCACTGCGTGTTTTAACAGGAGCCTCTATCTGAACTATTATTGAGCTGTTTTTGTGGCACCAGAACCCAGCGCGGGTTATAAGGCCATATAGTCCAATACTAGTCATCTCAATAATGACCCAGTTATCTTTGTCGATATTAGCTGCTAAGGAATTCCGACTACTTTATCCTTATACACAACCATCTTATCTACAATAAATCCGTATTCAGATGACTTTGTTGAAGCTTGCTAATAAGCACCCATTCGTTGTGTTCCAAGTTAGTTTCTGTTAGTGACGGTTAGGAGTCCCAATGGGCAATGTCCTGCCTATACTCCATAATTAGTATCATTTGTTGTACTCGTCATGTACTTGCCTTCTTTGTAGGGTACATGGTGTTGAGTTTCGGGCGTGTAGGGTTTAGTCTCTTTCAAAACCTCAACTCGAACCCGAAAACCCCCAAAACCCCCTTACACCCTAAACCCTGAACCCCAAACTTAAGCTCTAAACCTTGAACCCCTACCCCCCCAAATCCCCGTGTACCCCAACCCTAAACCCTAAACCCCTAAAAATTTGAAGACCGGCAAACTGCAGGCGCTGGCCCCCTGATGGGAGCCTGCCGCGCGTGGTTCGGCGGCCGCCTGGAGGTTCTCAGCTGACGCATTTTTGGGTTCAGGGGTTTAGGGGTTTGGGGTTTAGAGTTTAGGGTTTAGGCGTTTAGGGGTATAAGGGTTTGGGTTTAAGGTTTGGATTTTGGGTTTAGGGCATAGGGTTTAGGGTTTAGGGGTTCAGGGTTTAGTGCTTAGGGTTTAGGGGTATAGGGGTTATGAGTTTAGGGTTTAAGGTTCAGGGTTTAGGCGTTTAGGGGTTAGGGTTGAGGGTTTTTGGTTTAGGGTTTGGGGTGTAGGGATTAGGGTTTTGGGCTTTGGCATTAGGTTGGGTGTAGGGTTGCGGGGTGAAGGTGTAGGGTGTTGGGTGTTGGGTTTCGGCATTTGATAGGAGGAATGGGCTCATGCTATGGGGCCTTGGAACTGAAAATCCGAACCGTGGTGTGGGTGCAGGGTTTTCGGGGTGGATCACTGTGCATTTAACGCAGGGTACGGCACCTAAACCCTAAACCCTAAACCCTGAACGCAGGAGGAGCCTGGGTTCGAGCAGTAGTTGGTTTGTTCCAAAACTGGCCTTTGGCTACCTGGGAATGAAGGAATGGAAAAGAAAATGGAAGTTAGTATAGTGGGTTACATATGTTAGAGACTACTATAAGGATCCATTCCTTCATTCCCTAGCTCACCAAAGGCCAGAAAACATGGGAGCCCACCTCGTATACCATACAAACCGGAAAGATCTTCACGGTGGGGTCCCTGATTCGACAAATGTCTGCAGCTACATACGGTTTTGGTTCCGGGCGTAGTCCTTGTCATTTCCGCTTATGACGTCTGTGGAGGAGCGAGTAAGCTGTAATCGTATTCTGGGCAAATATAGCGGCATCACCCGTCCTCACCCACATGGTGGTGTTGTCTGTTCTGTTAAATAGTCCCAAAGTGACCATATTTCCAAAACAGGAATTGTCCGTAAACCCTGGACCCTGAATCATGAAGTTCCCAAGACATCATTGGATGCCAGAGTGCTCAAGAATCGCCTCCCCCTGAATAAAAGCTCCACGTCTCCCCCTGATAATCCTAAATGGTGTAGGACTTGGGGTTTAGGGTTTGGGGTTTAGGGCTTGGGGTTTAGGGTTTAGGGTTTAGGATTTAGGGTTCAGGGCTTAGGGTTTAGGAGTCGCTGTTTAGGGCTTAGGGTTTAGGACATGGGGTTTAGGAATTATGGTTTAGGACTTGGGGTTTGATGTTTAGGGCTAGGGTCTCCCAAAATGAGGGCTTCCTTCTGGGGGTGTATATGATACGGATTCCAGTATTCGGGTTGTATATTGGATCCCCTCTGTTTTGTGAAGCTATCGAATATTCCTTGGAATATGTTAACTAATATTCATGCTATAATGTGTGAAGTGCTCATTACGTGGTAGGCGTGTATCAATTTATTAGTGGTGGGGATTATGAGGGAATGCGATATCAGCTTTGGACTTTCGACCCTGACCTAGTAGTTTCCCTGTGGCACATGCCAGCCTTACCGCTTGCCTGAACTCCTCAACATGTGCTGCACAAATATGTTGGGTGCTAGAATGGGCAACTTTGTATGGAGTTCGTGAAATACTTCAAACAAGATCCTGGCCTGGAAGACCCTCGGCGTACATATGAGCTATAGTCAAAACTCCCAGTATCCCCATAGTGGCCCCTATATAGTCCCTTATATAACCCCCTGTAAGCAATTTTGACTGGAGCACATATGCTTCAGGAAGGTTGGGGAATAGATCTAAACCTCTAAACCCTAAACCCCTAAACCCTTAAACCCTTAACTTGAGCACCAGTGACTTTAGGTAGGTTTTGAAGCGGGCACTCTTGCCTCATGGAGTCCTGACTGGCAGATACCTTCATAAACACCTCCTCCTAATCAATACTTAAGGGTTTAGGGTTAAACATGCTCACTTTCCACAAAAGCCCTTATGGCGAGTATTTGCTGTTTGGGGTGTGGCGGTGTCTAATTTCAGCAGAAGGGATTACATTCTCTCTACTCCCTGTTGATGAATAAGTCTGCGGTGATGCCAGACACGAAGTAGCTGCTTGTTGCTTTCACTTCTTCTAGAGCTAGAAACCTCCTGTCATTTCTCTGTTTTGCATCCCACTATAGGAGTGCACTGAATTCGAGCAATATATCTATACCACTAGTAGGGCTTTCCCCAAAAGTCTAGGTAGCTGTATGTGTATATAGTATAGACTTGGCCTATACAGATACTGTGGTTCCTTGGATGCATACATGAAGGAACATGCAAAGATCTATCGACATGAAGCCTTTGGCCCCAAATCCTTAAAAACCCAAACCGTAAGCCCGGGGCTTCATGAGCATGCAGGGTTCTGACGACTCTTTCAGCGGATCCGGTGATGCCGTTCCAGCTTGCGACGTTTCTTGGCTCATTGATAAGCTGATGCTTTGCATACTTCGGGTTTAGGGCTTAAGGGTTTCCGCAGGTGTGGGGGGGTTTGTGGCTGCAGATTTAGGGGAAACTTCTTGGTAGCTGAGTAGGGAACCCTATGTTTTTGTTGCTGGTGGTACAGGAAATTGCACTATGACTATGATTATAACCAAGTCAATACGGTTCCCCATTGGAGCCGAATAGGCCGAAGCAACGGACACCCAAAACCCCACAACTTTGAGCTGTCTAGCACGCTCCATCTCGCACAAGCTTGAGAAGCCTTACAACGCCCAGCATCCTGCTTAAGAAAGTCCTTTCAAGTGTCCATATACAGCCTAGGGCCTAACCTCTATGAGCCCTACTTAGTGTAATCTCTATACCTAGAACAAGGGACTTTGCACCGAATATTTTGATATCTTTACCTTTTTGGGCTTCAAGGCTACTCTAGGTAATTGATACATCCTATTTCCCGCGCCCTGAACTCTAAACAGTTCATCCCGAAACCCAGACCCCAAAGCCAAAGCCCTAATCCCCAGACCCTGGTTCGCAGACAACTTCCCACACTGTTGATACCAAAGCTAGAAACCCTGAATGAGTCTGATTCACTGTAGTAACACCAGAATTCGGGCTTGAGGGCCCAGATATTACAATCTGAATGGATTTAGGACCTAAAGCCCTCATATTTGGGTCCTTGGACCCTCGGGATTTTAGTTTCAAATCCAGGAAGCTTTGGTTGAAGGCTGCTCTGCGCTTGTGGCACTACACCCAGATGAGGCGCAGATGTTCCGCAAATCACACGATTGAGGGTTCATAAACCCTAAACCCTGTAAACCCTGAGATGGTTGAATTAGGGAACTGCTTTGAAAAGCAGCTTGGATTGAGGATCACCTTCACATGCCCCAAAATGAAGTCTTTACACTGCCCAAAATCAGGTTTAGTGGTTTTGAGTGTGTCTCTCTACGTATGTATTTATGCATTCATAGAGCTCTGGGGTTTAGGGTTCAGGAGTGTAGCAGTGTAGCGCTTGGGTGTTTACTGTAGGCGCTTTGGGTTCAGGATCTGGGTGTTTAGGGCCTTCAGGGTTTGGGGTTCGTTTGGGGTTCGTTGTTATGGTCTCAGGGTTCAGAACCGTCCTGCAGTAGCCAGGGTAGACGGGTCATCTACCCTATCCCTAAGACTCAAAAGCTTTGAGAGCTTTGGGCCCATAAGCCGCAAAGTATGAGTCCTTGGAGCCTTAGAGCGTGCTTGTGTTCTTTGAGCTTTTGGCACTCAACTGGTTCTGGAAGCGATTGGGGTGAAGCTTACAGGGGTTGAAACCCTAAACCCGGACTTAGGGCGCTTAAGCACGGTTTAGGGTTTTGGGTTCAAGGGTTTCAGTCTTGTACCCCTAGGATTTTAGGGATTACCTTGGCTGATATAAGGGCTATATTCATGTGGGTCCCTCTGTGATGTAGGGCCCCCCCTCCCCCTAACAATAGGGCCCTCAGAAAAACAGACATTGGGTGTTTGGGTGGCCTTGGGGTGGGCTTGTCTGGATACGAAGCGTTCAGCAGACCAATCCTACACCCTAAATCCTAAACCCTAAATCCTAAATCCTAAACCCTAAATCCCAAACCCTAAATCCTAAACCCTAAATCCTAAACCCTAAATCCTAGATCCTAAATCCTACACCCTAAATCCTAAACCCTAAATCCTAAAGCCTAAATCCTAGATCCTAAATCCTACACCCTAAATCCTAAATCCTAAATCCTAAATCCTAAAGCCTAAATCCTAGAT
>CAJNIZ010008624.1:96283-106283 GCA_905231905.1 Symbiodinium pilosum
TCTGCTACTGTGTAGAGGCCGTTTTTCAATGGAAATGGACCGTTTCTGGCCCATCTGCCCTGTAAATCCTAAATCCTAAACCCTAAACCCTAAATCCTAAATCCTAAAGCCTAAATCCTAAATCCTAAATCCTAAACCTGCGTGGTGTTGGAGCAGCGTCAAGGCCGAGGGACGAGTGTTTGGGCCTTCTATGGTTCAGGAGTTAGGATTTGGGATTTAGGGTTTAGGATTTGGGGTCTAGGATTTAGGGTTTAGAGTGTTGGGGTCCAGGATTTAGGGTTTGGAGTGTTGGGGTCTAGGATTTAGGGTTTAGAGTTTTGGGGATGAGGATTTAGGGCTTAGGCTTTTAGGATTTACGGTAACTTTGAGTACTTTATAGAGACCCGACCACCCTATACAACAAACCTCGAAGTTAGGGATTACAATGGTACCCCCCAAAAGGTCCCCCCCCCAGATTTAGAACCCTATTAGAGCTTATCAAGCCTTATGTAGTACCCCAAACCCTAAACCCCTAAAACCTTTGGGAGGGTACTACCCTAAACCCTAGACCCTAAACCCCTAAACCCGTTGGGAGGGTACCACCCTAAACCCTAAACCCCTAAACCCTTTGGGAGGGTACTACCCTAAACCCCTAAACCCTTTGGGAGGGTACTGCTGTAATCCCTTGCGGAGAGGCCACAGAAGCAGTTGTGGACGCTGCGCTCCGGCTTCGGAAGTCTTTCGTGGTTGTCCCATGCTGCGTCTTGGCTTTCTTGCCCAAGGGTCCAAGGACCCAAAAAAGAGGCTCTCTTTAGAGGGGTTATAGGTGAAAAATATAGGGCAATATGGGACTATATGAGGGTCCAAGGGTTCAAAAATAGGGCTTTAGGGCCCAAATACCATTAATATCATGGTAGTTGGGCCCTAATGCTCTATTATTTTGTGTCCTTGGACCCTTGGGGTTGCGCTTGAGGGTATTGAGTGGACCTAGAGTAACCTTGGAGTCTAGTAGCCTAGACCCTACAAAAGCAAAGATGCCAACATATTCGGTACAGTTTTCTTCCATAGATGCATAGGTGCTGGGTTTGATAGCTCAATGGGTCCATATGCCGAAACATCGGATGCCTAAGATCTTATGTGAACGTATGGGCCAAAGTAATCGGCATTCACATTCTTCAACAAAACTTGTACTAGCGACGATGTGTATCCTACCCAAGTCACAAGTACTCAACTACTGGGTACCTGGACCCTAAGGGTGATAGCACTTGGAGGTTAGCTACGAGGTATGTATCCGCTGCCCGCCCAGCTACCCATAAATGGGTCTATGTAGGTCCTATTTGTGGTACTTAGGTCCTATAAAGGGTACTCCTCAACCCTAAAGCCCCTAAACTCCTAAACCCTTCAACCCTAAACCCTAAACCTTAACCCCTAAAACCCTAAATCCTAAACCCAATTGTTGCGGTACTTGTGGGGCGTCTAGGTATGACTTCAGGCTCATGATTCATGAATGCAGGTTGCGGGCTTCGACTCGTAGAGCTTGACATCTGCGGCCTTGTTGGCTATAGCTTACCCTAAGAGTCCAAGGACTCACATAATAAGGTTTCAGGACCCAAATACCATGAATAATATAGTATTTGGGTCCTAAAACCCTATTATTTGGGTCCTTGGACCCTTAGGGTTAGGGTTTGGGGTTTAGGGGTTTAGGGTCTACGGGTTTAGGGTTTAGGGGTTTGGGTTCAGGGCTCAGGCTTTTAAACAGGGGAGAAACTAAAGTGAGGGAGAGTCCAATAAACCAGCAAGACCTTCAGCTTAGCTTCGTCTAATGCTTTCAGTGCCGTTCCTGCAGCTGCCATTGAGCCCCCCAACCCTAAACCCTCTCTATTCCTCATGCGGAACCAGTTAGCCCGAAAAGCTCAGTTCTTGAGCCCCGATATGAACTCCTTTTTTCCACAGCCACGAACATACTATGTGGGCAACTGAGCGTTTAGGATGGTGCTGCTTAAGAGTCTGAGCTAATCCGCAAGCCCTAAACCCTGAAGTTTGACACCTGAACCCTGGACACCTTCCACCCTAACCCCTCAATCCTAGACCTTAGTCCCGAGCCCTCACTAAACCCTAATACTTGCCCTAAACCCTGGATCTGGTAAGTCGGAGACGAAGTCTGGCTGAGGCGTCTTCGCACGCCTCTTCCCCACAAGGCTCGGTTTAGGGTTTCGGGTTTAGGCTTTAGGGTTTATAGGCTCCAGGGTGTAGGGCTTAGGCTTTCCGGGGTCTAGTGTGTAGGTGTTGTAGGGGTTCATTCTCGCATGGGTCGCGTTGCACACTGGAGGAGAAGAAGACCTGTAGCTAACCCAAAGGGTCCATGTAGTTATATGGTATATACTTGGGCTTTAAAGTAGGTATATGGGAATTTTTTGGGGTCCTAAGTATATACCCTAAACCCTAAACCAACCTAAGCCCTTTGGGCCCTAAGTATATACCCTAAACCCTAAACCAACCTAAACCCTTTGGGCCCTAAGTATATACCCTAAACCCTAAACCATATACCTACATGGACCCTTGGGGTAAGGGTTGAGGTTTGCAACGGGTCTAGAAATTTTATCCTTCCGGGGGGATTCTAGGGTTTAGGGTTTAGGGTTTAGGGTTGAGATTGCCCAATTGAGGGTGTTGTATAACCCCTCCGCCAGAGGATTGTGTCCTGGCGCAAAGCAGGGGCATTTTGAGAGAAAAAAAAAGGTGTGTGTTTTGCTAGCACTGACACTCTTGGTGGTCTGTCGCAAGTATACAGTTGTTCTACTTACCTTTGGTTAGCTAGGAATGAAGGAATAGATCCTTATAGTCGTAGTCCCTATATAGCCCATTATAGTAGTTTCCATGTTCTTTTCCATTCCTTCACTCCCAGCTAACCAAAGGTAAGTTTAGTTTCATGGATTACGTCGTTCCAAACGTTGCGAGGAAAAAGTGCCCCATGGTTTCAGAACACATCAGGACAGAAGGCTTCTTTGGAGACAAGGGTTTAGGGTTTCAGTTTATAGTCCCCCTTCAGTAGATAGAATATGGGGTATATGGGGATCATATTATAGTGGACCCAAAGCCATATTCTATCTATTTAAGGGGACTATAGAGTCTAGGGTTTAGGGTTTTTAGACATTGCCGTCAGAATCCTATATGTGAGCTATGCCAATTACCCTGCGTGGTAGGCTCCAGATCCTACATGGGGCAGGGTAACAGACATGTGATTGCTTTGCAGGCCTTTTCCGGGTCTCTGTACCATGCAGTTCTGTGGAAAGAGCCCTACAGCTGGTTGCATGGTTGTTCGAACAACCCTGCCCAAACTAAGGTGGAATATGAGAGGAAGTCCCATTCAGACCGCTCTTCTTTGAAAAGGAGCTACATGATTTAGCGTGCAGGTAACTAGCCGGCTGCTTCCGCGTGCCGTGTAGGTCGAAACGCAACGACCCTAAACCCTAAACAGCCCTGTACACAAGCCATGGGCCCTACATAGAGCAACCGGTATACCTGAAAGAATGGTTTTGTACCTAAATGCTACTGCAATGCCTAAGCCGCAAAATCCTTAACTTTACCTAGAGCTACCTGTATAATCTACCTAGGAAAAGGCGGTTTTGTACGCTGTATTTTGGTATCTTTACTTTTTTTTAAGTGTCTAAGGTTACTCTCAGATAAACGTTAAACCCTGAATCAGGACCCTCGGTGGCCGTGGTGTAGCCACACTGTCGGAGCGAGTGCCACAAGTTTGCTGTAAGTGTTCATGCAGGTACGTACATGGTGTTTAGGACTTACTTGGCGGTTCATGAGAAACAGTAACTACTTATAACTAGGCTTATGACCCTGCCTATAACCCCCCTAAATGACCTTATAGGGGTTACCCCAGTTATGCGTAGGGTTATGTCCCCAACTGTAAACAGTTACTAAGCCCCAGGAACCTCAAAGTCAGGTTCAGGATATGGTGTACTTTTAGGGCCGAAGCAGGGGCTTTAGGGTTTAGGGTTTAGGGTTGTAGAATTACTTTCCCTACGGGTCTCAAGATCCAAATCTCAAGGTTTTAGGTCTCAACTACCATTCGCATCATAGTGTCTGGGCCCCAAGCCACTTATTTTGAGTCCCTGGACCCTAAGGCTTTTGGGACCCAGTATGTAGGGTCTAGGGTTTAATTAGGTACACAGTATGTGAAACCCCCTTAGGGTGGGGTTCAGGGCTTGCACTTTTCAGGTTTTCAGGTGAGTGGGTTTAGGGTTTATCTCAACTGCGCCTGAGATTTGGCGCGGGCAGCTGTACTTTAGATGCACGGGGAGTGGATGCGCCTGTTGATGTCCGGCCCCAACATCGTGAAGTTTGAGAAGTTTACGTTTTGGGATTGGCGTTTGTGAGGCCAGCAGATAAAGGCAGAAATTGCTGAAATTGCTCGAACCTATAGCCCAAAATGCTTAACCCTAAACCCTCAGCCCTAAACTTTACACCCTGGGTGCCCACCGAACAAGTGGAAGATGACTGGCGGGTTTTCACCTGCTCCCCCCTGATCTCCAATATGTCTCCCGTTCAGCCTATTCACTATTCATGATTAAGGGAATGCAGCCACCGGCATATGCAGTTCGACGGCATGTGCACCTGACATGAGGTCTGGTGCAAGTGGTAATGCGCAGGACAGTGCTCTCCCTTTGTTTCTGTTTCATTACATCTCCTACTCAGGGCATGTGCGTCTGTCATGAGGTCTAATGCATAGGGGGTAACATGTGACAGCTCAGCATGTGCAGTGGCTTTGGACACATCCACTACGAGAACCACGGATCCGAGCCCAAACAGCGTGCAGCAGCTATATAGCCCAGTCGTCCAGCTTTGCTGTTTTTACAAGCTATGGATGCTGCTAAGTTCGCAAATCCTTGGGTGAACGCACCCATGCCTCATCAGACGGCGCAACAGTTGCCGCATCAAGCCTATATATACAGCTGGCCAGCAGGGCCAACAGCGTGGGGTTGCTTTTCAGCAGCGCGGCCAACACGGCCTTCATCGGCAACAAGGTCAGCCATGCCAGCAAGCTGCCCTTCAGAAACACCACCGACAAGCTCCGGGGGTTAAGGGTTTGGGGTCTTAGGGTTAAGGGTTTAGAGTTTTAGGGGTTAAGGGTTAAAGGTTTAGGGCTTAGGGTCCCATAGTGGCATCCCAAACCCGAGCCCCCAAAGCCCAAACTTGCCCACAAAGAAAGCCCTTTGTAGTCCTAGGAGCCTCAGGGCAAGGTTAGCTTATCGGTTTTTAAGCTATGCGTGCACCTGATCATGGAAAACCCATGACCCACTGCGCAGAATTCTCGCTGCATTTGTTTTAGGGGGTGGGTCCAACAATTAGGCGCCCCTTTCTAGCTAAAGATTCTGCTATGTTGGGGTGCAGATCGGGAGTTCCCCTTTTGACAAAAAGTTTTCTCTCTTTTATGTTTGGCAAAACCGAATTTAATCGTTTAGGCCCAACATCGAAACCCTAAAGCCTAAACATTTACAAGCCCGATTCCAGGACAGGCCTCGACAGACACCCCAAAGCCACCCACGCTGAAATCCAACCCGATAGTTTATGGACCGTTTAGCTAATGTTCCTGGTTGCCTATGTAGAGTCATATGGGTTGTTCTCAAAAAGTTGTTTTTTGGCTGGATATGTATATATATTTATTTATTTATTTATGTTTATTATTATTGCGGCACTTAATATTCAGTGTTACCAGCGTGAGCCATAGTTTAAACCCCTTAAAGGGGGATTATGTAGGGGAGTATGGAGGGGACTAGTATAGGGGTCACTAAGTGGGATTTCAGGAGTTCAGACTATAGCTCATATCGATTACAACCCAGACTCATGCACACCCTAAATAATACTTCTACTTCAACGCAACCCCCCAAGGTAGAAGGCACTTTGAGCCATGCAGCTTCTTGAAGATGGTAGCTTCCCAAAGATAGGGGACCCCAACATAGACCCTAAACCCTATAACCCCATATCAGTCCCAAGCACTGAACCCCAAACAGGTAAGGGGCCTCTACCAGGACTTAGTAAACTTACTTAGACTGACTGGCTGTTAGCAGGGAAGATGGGAACAGAATCCCTGCATAAGGTATATATATATATACACACTACATTCCCTTTTTCTCTACTGGCAACCAGTATGTAGAACTGGGCCACACCGCTACTTGTACTTGCTGGGAACTACTGCAAGGCCACTTAGACAGATTTTAAGTAGCATGGTGCTCCGCAAGTGAGTTGTAAACCTAAACCCTTAACCAATATCCATCTACGTCCGCAAAACCTATACCAGAATGAAAACCACCAATCTTCAAGTACTTGTTAAGGTGCGTAAAATACCAAGTCCTTTTGTGAGGTGTATTTGAGGTTCTCCCTGCAACATTTATACAAGGTACCTCAGACTTGAATGCTGATGTTTATGTAGGCTTTCAAATCCTAAGCCGTAAACGCTAAACCCCAAACCCAGGAGGTTGGTTCCTATGTTCTTCCCTAAGGCTCTTGGACCCCCACAAGAAGATCGCAAACCTTGGCCCCTACAGCCCACATGAGGGTTTCCCGTACGTAGGGATACCATTTTCGGGTCCCCGCTTTCACAAGGACTATAGTATTTTGGTGTCTATCAGAAAGCCCATTGTAGTCCTGGGAGCTTCGAGGGCAAGCCCTGAAGCCTAATCCCTCAACCCTAAACCCTAATCCCCAGACCTTAACCCATAATCCTTGAAACGTAATCCTTACGCCCTAAACCTTAATCACTAAGCCCTATAACCCTGCACCTTGGGGTAATATTCAGCTTCAACGTCCCGTGAAAGTCCAAGTAGAGGAGTTTCGCGAATACCTTCGTCGAAAGCATCCAGAAGTCAACGAGGACGCTGCCAAGCCAGTTTTGGAGGTTTGGGTGTTTATCTCTTAGGGCCTTTGCGGGCTCTAGGGCTGAGGCTTTAGCGCTACTAGGACTGTTGAGGATCTAGGGTTTACAGGGTTCATAGAGTTCAGAGGGCTTTTGGGTCACTTCGGGGTGAGGGCTTGTGGAGATTTTCTCCATGGTGGTTAGCTGCAAGTGTTCCGGCGCCGCATCTTTGATAAGCGTCGTGGATATGGACCAAACTTGAATTCCTCTTTCAGGGTGGAAGGCTTCTTCCAGGTATTGACCCAAAGGCTCCATGTAGTTATAGGGTATATACTTGGGCTTCAAAGTAGGTATATGGGAACCCTTTCGGGCCCTAAGTATATACCATATACTTACATGGACCCTTTGGGTGAGGGATGCTCAATTTTGATTCCACACCCGAAGCCAGTGAAAAGTCCGACCACGAGGTGGCTCAATAGGCGGCCACCTCCTGGAGAAAGGCTCATGTACTTGGAGGGTCATGGGGACTTAGTAGGTGGATTAATGGGGACTTAGTAAGAATGGAAAAGAAAATGGAAGCTACTATAGTATTTAGGGTTTAGGGTTATGGGGGACTTAGTAAGTGGGCGAATAATGGGATAATTGGGGGTCATTATATGGCTTATAGGGGTTATTAACCCACTTACTAAGTCCCCATGACCCTCCAAGTAGACCTCTGATTAATAAACCCACTCCTTTTGAAAGGCTTCCAGTACAAAACTTAATATTAAGAGCCTTAAAAGGAGGGGGTTGAATTTAGTAATCAAGGGTCTACATTACATCCCCAACCTTGAACCCTTAACCCCAAACTCTAAACTCTAAACCCAAACTTGGAACCCCAAATGTCCCCAAATCCCTATTCCTGAGCTCTGCCTCAAATCGCAAGGCCAAAGCCCCGCACTCTAAACCGGAACTCATCATTTCCCAACTCAGAATGAGTAACTGCATGGAAATCACAAAGAGCTAAAGGCAGAACACACAACTCTGGACATGAACTTACACGACTTGTATGAACCAAAATACCCTAAACCCCTGCCCCTTAAACTCTGAACCCATAGGAGACGCTCCCTTTCGCCGGAGCCAACGTCGCCTTATACGCATGCTTCCATGAAGACAAGCGCGCGGATGAAGAGCCAAAAAGACAGGGTTGCTTTTAAGGATGTTTTCGGGGATCTATACGGATATAAAGTTCAGGGTTAGGGTTTAGAGCTAAGGTTATAGAGCCCTAAGCCCTAGTGGGAGGTCGCCAAGAAGGAGCCCTGAGGGACCCGAGGTACGTGCAGATGGTAGTGCTCCGCCTAGAGAACCCTAAGGGTCCAAGCTCTTCAATAATGAGATTCTAGGGTCCAAATACTAGACTCTGGCCTCAAGCCCTAAATTTCGATCCTGGACCTTGGGACTTACATTTGGTGACCCGGGAAATAAGAAAGGGAAAGCACAACATGGAAAGTACTACATCACCAGAGATTTTGCAGGCGACCTTCACCTAGGGACCGGGCGTTGAGGATGAGGGTTTGGGGTCTAGGGTTAGAGTTTAGGGTTTAGGGTTCAAGGACTAGGTTTCCTAGACTAGGTAAACCCTGGCCGCGTTGAGGAACTAAGGTGGGGCAGGAACTATAAGGTTTAGACAGTAGGTGTCAGGGCTGTGTGACATGGAGTTTGGGGTTTGGATTGCGCGGATTAAAGCCCTACTCTAAGGCTCCAAGTGCTCAATACTCATATTCCCTAAAACCAATACCACTGTTACTATTAGCCCGAACCCAAGCACTCAACCAAATATGGGCAGGTCCCCAGGGCTGAAAATGAGGCTAGACAAAAATAATGCCAACATCCTTAGACCCTTGTCCGTACTATTGCTGAGAGGACGGCCTTCTCAGTAAGATTATCTACCTAGCTTTGATGCAGCACTAGGAACCTTCCCCAAACCCTAATAGGTTTCCTAAGAGCTCCAGTTACCTAATCAATGGGAACTGGGTTCCTCTAAGGGTCCAAGGACCCGGCCCAAATACCATCAATCACATAGTATTTGGGCCCTAAAACCCTATTATTTGGGTCCTTGGATCCTTAGGGTTCTATATACCCTATAGTTACATAGCCCAGTAGCCTACTATTTAGGTTAGGGTTCGCAACCCTAATGTAGACCCATGATAAATAAACCCCCTCCTATGAAGGCCCTACCTGGACCCTCCAATGTAGTCCCTTTTTGGGTTTGGTATGGTTTTTGGGTTAGGACTCTTATTGGGACTACCAAAAAGGTACTACATTGTAGGGTCTAGGTAGATATTAGGATCCCTATCATAATCCCTACTAAGGGGAGGGGGGTTTATTACTCAGCGGTCTGGGTTTAAACCCTGGTGGCGTAAAGCAAACGATGTTACTATCAGAGTCAGACAAAGGTGTAATCGAAGGAGGAATGATTTAACTCGGGGATGAGGGTTTAGGGTTTAGGGTGCAGGGGCTAAACCGGAGGGTCCAAGGATCAAAATGATAGGGCTTTAGGGCCCAAGTACCATGAATATTACAGCATTTGCACCGTAAAAGTAAAATCCTGCTATTTAGGTCCTTGGACCCTTACGGTAGATGATTACCAATAAATAAATGTTGAGGTCTACTTGACGTACACCTCACTGTAGCCATACCAGGAATTTAGGACCATAATTTTGGTAAGTATTTGTCTACTACAGCAGATTTATTGGCTCAGGGGCTTTGGGCTTACAATAGTGAAGAACCAAATGGAACAGAACACGAAACATTTCATTAACACTGGGTTTCTATAGGAGAATTTATGGGTTGAAATCATTTACGACACTGTAGTGTTTACTAGCCTACGGCTCCAGGACGGCCAAATACTAGGGTTACAGGGGGATATATTGGGATTCATGGGGATTGCAATAAGGGTCCAAGGACCCAAATAATAGGGTTTAAGGGGCCCAAATACTATAATATTAATGGTATTTGGGCCCTAAAGCCCTATTATTTTGGTCCTTGAACCCAAAGTAGACCCCAAACCCTCAACCCTAAACCAACTAAACCCTAAACCCTCAAGTAGATACTTGGGTCCCAAACCAATTGGCATAACGGTATTGCAGTATGCTATGGAGAAGATTCTCAGGCTGA